>OX123209.2:19672705-19807705 GCA_944739405.2 Euclidia mi
GTATATTTGAGGTATAATTCTATATACCTCCATGGTGGCCACCATGGAGGTATATAGAATTATACCTCCTTGGAGGCCACAGCATATATTATTTGGATTAATTTAACATGGAAATCTTTTATTTATATTTTCTATCCCTTCGATTTGTTCCTAATAATGTTGTAATCTATTTGTTCCAAATATTGAATAGGCTTTGAAACCCTTTTTTTCTATAAATTCTGTTTTAACGGCCTTCTTGTTGTGTAGACGTCAGTATGACGTAGCCGCTGCTTGGCGCAACGGTAGTGTGACATTTTGACATACTGGCTGTCATATTACTCGTGATCACGGGTTAAAAGACCAAAGTAGTGTAATTATTTTTTTCTCAATTTATCAGTGCTAAGTGAGGTTTGACAAATGTCAAATGTTTTCAGAAACGCGAATATAGACTTGATATGGAGTTGATCATGAATTGATCATATGTTGTGTCAAATTTAAGATTTTACAAGCACAAATACTCAAAAGGTGTCAAAACAATTTTTTGTGAAACAGAAAATTGATTAAGTGGTATATAATTAGTGTTTAAATTGTTCTCAACGCGAAATTCTCAATTCAGAAACCGGCCGATAATGTCTACTTACCTACATATTATATTAATTGTGATATAATATAATATAATGAATTGCCAGCATTCTGGGCACGCTCCCAATTGACGGCGATGTGGAGGAGTTCCATGACGCCCTCTAAATTTAATTTTCCTTTCTTTTTTTTTCTTCTTTTAATGTATTTTAAGTTTATATAAGTATAGAAATTATTGTTTTTATTTTATGTGTAAATAGTCATTTAGCTATGTTAGTTTTAATTTGAATGTATTAAGGCGAAAGATTATTACCTAGTATTGTTTAAAATATTATTTTATATATTTGTACACTGTAAAGGCTAAACATGACTGTCTATTATATATAATGAATGCCTTACAAAATCCAGAATAATCTTCAGATCTATACACGATTAGTCCGTATGCGTACTGGCACTGTATATAATACTGTGTATTAGCAAGGTCAGTTAGATCACTACGAAGTATACTCGAGTATTTGCGAACTAATCGTGTATAGATTGGAAGAACTCAGCAAAAAAGTTATTTCCAATCTATACGCGATCAGTTTCACACCCCTGCGTTCTGGCCTTGTATTATATGATGTAAATACGCAACGTCGGTCCCGGCTGTCACGAAGATCTTTGACAGTCGTTACGGGGAGTCAGTACCCTCAAATAGACTGATACTGGTTTAAACCATGGTAGTATTATTAGTATTTAAATTGTATTATATATATATAATACAATTTAAACTAAATACGGTGTTAATGAAATGGCACTTTGCGAACGTTTTTGTATGAAAAGTCGCCAATTATTTCGCTGAAGGCTAGTTCGCAAAGTAAATCATTTTCAATTCTAAGTAGGGTTCGTTTCGATATCCAGTTTTATCCCATTGTCGTTCGGAGCCTATTCTTGATAATCTTGATAATATACATCTTAGAAAACGAGCGCCCTCCGGTGCAATTCGATACCATTAAAACCAAATACATACATTCTTAATGAAATTTCTATGTTCGGGCAGAATTTCAGGAATGCGATAGTAAAACACTTTCTTAGATTGGTCTTCTTCATAGTCCTTTTTGTACAAGTCTATTAAAGATACAAATTGAACCAACTCATTGCCAAGGCTAGGTTCTAAATCTTTGTAAACTTTTACTATTTCCTCTGCAGCGGCATATAAACTTACGACCTCTATCTCCTCTAAGTGATTGAGGAATCCAAATGTAAATCGATTAGCTTCGTATGCTTGAATCTTTTTGTGAGAGAAACACAAAGTTGATCAATAACTGGGATAAAACCAATCACTTAAATTTTTTCTCTCGGTGATAGATTTACTTCTGGTGTTTTCATGTAATCGGGTGGATTAAATTTACCTAACACTTCTTTTACTGATGCGTGATTGTACTTATTTATTCGTCAGTACTTGAAATTGGCTTCGCTGCTTCTTCGTTCTTTTCAAAATTGTCTCTTTTAGATTCGACGAATGATTTTAAAGACTCCAATGCACGCACAGTAGAACCAATTTTGGTTGGTCTGTAAAAACTTGTTAACTTGTAAAACGTGATCCAATGATTTCGTCGTTTCCTCCGTTTAGCAATGAATATTAAAGTACTGACGACAATTTTTCGCCAGTATTCAATTTGCTTTGCCTCCTGTTTCGCTAGCTCTCGGTGGATACATCCCGTTACTTCTCCCCGTTGCACTAGACTCATCACTAACTCTAAATGGGTATTCGATATGTCGTAGGTACTCGTATAGGCGCTCTGTTACTTATTTCTAGTAACTGAAGCCTTCTCCACTTAACTTCGTTCTTTGAGTGGACATTAGTGTACATGCATAGCAATATATTTTACATTTAGTCGGAGAAAAATAAAGCCAGAATGGATTGACTGTCTTTTGTTTTTTATTGCGACGTATAAGCATTTTCTTTGTACATTGCCGAACAAAGTTGATATAATCTCGCAATTGATCTTAGAGGACAGAATTATGAAGTGAAACTTCAACACAATTTTACGGTTCTTCGCCCAATATTTGATAATTCCTCCAGTTATGACGTCGGCCCAAAGACCAATAACATTTTTGAAATCATTATCCATCTCCTCTTGATTGTGACTACATGTTTTTAAAGGCTTTAGTAGGGTATCGCCTACCTCGAGACTACCATCAACCCTATATCCATGTACTAAATCTTCAGATGTTTTTACAGGCAGTTGTGGCAGTTCTTGTTTGGGTGTCATTATGAAATAGTAAATTCTATAAATACTAGAGGAAATCCGCAGCTACAACCGCACGTTTTATTTAATTGTTTCTGTCCGAACTCGTGGGAATTTCCGGAAATCTCTTCTTAATGCACCTCTACGGTCCCTAAGGAACATACATGCCAAATTTCAGCTTCCTGCGCCTAATGGTTTTGGCTGCAATTTGTCTGTCAGTCAGTTTATTGTTTATAGTTTTATACATACAGGTTCTATCTTTTAGATTTTTATGGGTCGCGCGTCGCGGCGATTATTTGGTTGTTTTTCACAATTTAAATATACTTACCTTATACTTCAATCCTTACGCTAATAAATTATGGTTTTCAGAAAATTTATTTATAACTTTATATTCGTTGTTTAGAAATAAGTGAACTGACTAAATTTAAATTACATAGGTATAGGCAATTTCTGTCTAGTTGATTTTGTTTATTTGGTATGAAAGTTTAATAATTTCGATTTTTTTAACATTTATTTGGATTTACGATTTTCAAGTTCATTGCATGAAGTGAAGTGAACAAATGCCGATATTTTGTTTAAAAATCTAAAACAACTTTGTCAGGTTTGTGCAAGTAGGTATAGTTGCTAATTATGTGGAAAATTATGTTTGAAGGAATAAACTCAGACGTGGTTTTTCGAAGTATAGGTATTCTTATCTCTGTTGTGGGGGCCCCCGTCTTGTGGGGGCCCCGGGGCCATTGCCCCGCCTGCCCCCCCTTAAATCCGGCCCTGATTCTGTCATATCTGGTTAGACCAGTAAGCGGACCTCGGGCTCCAAGGCGTGTAAGTCTTGGATGCGACCGGGATAACGATGATGATGAACGTAACCGCAGCGGAACCATCATTAGCACGTAACTACAGCTTGACCCAATTTTGTCGCCAAGATGTTTTTATATAAGACTAGAGGACGCCAGCAGCTACGCCTGCATTTTTTTTTAATTTACCCGTTTTGGCCGATCCCGTGGGCATTTCGGAAAATCCCTTCTTAGTGCACCCCTACGGTCCCCAAGGAACATACCTGCCAAATTTCAGCTTCCTGCACCCAATAGTTTCGGCTGTAGCGTGTCTGTCAGTCAGTCAGTAACGCAAGGATTTTATATATTAAGATAGGAGGCAAGAGATCAGACGAATAGGAGGAGGGACGGGATGAAGGATACAGGGGTGGGGCTTCCGGTGCTACGGTGTAGTTGTGTTACGTGGGATTGAATGATTATTTATCATAGATTTAAGGCACAACCACAACTACTTCACGTACCCGGTTAATTTATTAGCCTAAGTTACTCCTTGCTACATTACATCAGCTATCTGCCAGTGAAAGTCCCGTCAAAATCAGTCCAGCCGTTCCAGAGATTAGCGAGAACAAACAGACAGACAGACAACAATTGTAATAAATGTCATTTCGGTATATGTACCTACCGTGTATACATGCATATGCATTTGGTAAAAAGCGGTTATTTTAATATTACAAACAGACTCCAATTTTATTTATATGTATAGATTTTATTT
Organism: Euclidia mi; assembly: GCA_944739405.2. Classification (NCBI taxonomy): domain Eukaryota; kingdom Metazoa; phylum Arthropoda; class Insecta; order Lepidoptera; family Erebidae; genus Euclidia; species Euclidia mi. The sequence goes on from OX123209.2 coordinate 19,677,040, forward strand.
ATTTATTTTAATCTTTATGCACTAAAGTGTACATGGCAACACACCCAACATAGCTAAGTTCAATTCTATTTTTTTTAAAGGCAACCCTTTAGGGCCGGGGGGATATGGTAGCGCCATCTACCTTCCTATCCATAACTAATCGCATCAAGATCAATCGTTCCACGTCTAGTGCGAGCGATACCATATTTCCGTCCCGCTCTATCCCTCTCCCTGGAAGAGGCACTGCCTTCGCCTGATTCGTCGCCGCGATCGTGAACGCGAGTGACAGTCGAGAACATTCCTCTCGCTGAGAACGCCGTCTCGATACCGTACCGCGCCGCACCGTTGTATGTGATTTATTACCGCTTCCACCAAGGAAAACCCGCTCGCGAATGGTGAATTGAAGTGAAAACAAGCAGCTGCATCACGAAACCACCAGGAGACTGCCCTACGAAAACGAACAAGGTTGTATAAGGTAAGTGCCCTCCATCCTTGAAATATCCTATACCCACTCAATCACCCCTTAGCGTATCCATCTCCTCTTCCCTTATTCCTTTCTAGGCGACCCAGAACTCGCCTCTCTATACAGTCCATTTCCTTCTCCAAGTCGCCTAGAACCCTACGGTTTCGGTGTAAAGCCGAACCAGGTTCCTTCTATGATTTATAATCATTCTCATGACTGATGAAATAAAACGCCAGACTTTGTATTAGGGGTGTATTCAGTTCTGTTAAACCGTTCATGACTGTTGACAAATGAAAGATTACATTATTCAGTAAGTACAATACTATTAAATCGCTGAGTTTTGAGAGTTTATGAGAGTTATTCACACTCAAACAAGAGGCCGGGAGGTAAGTAGTTTCTGACGTACGTCTGAGTTTCATCGCATGTCATGTTGTTGCATATCTTCAGACTGAAAATAATCATTGTCATATGAATCATTATATCATATCAGCCGAAAGACGTCCACTGCTGGACATAGGTCTCCCCCAAGGCTCTCCACGTGGACCGATACTGCACCACCCGCATCCACCCGCTGCCCATATGAATACATACATACAGTCGAACAACTTCCCGCTAGACCACCATAAGGGCGAGAATCGCTCAACAAGACATCGCCGCTTCCAGTGCTACTTTACACGCACATTGACACTCGTAATACAAAACCAGTTTCTAGTGTGCTTCGACTCTATGAGCGAACCAAGGGATTTTTTCAAACTGGTCCAGCGCCGACTTGACAGGGTTTGGTGGTACATATGCTCACGCCTTTTTACCGTCGGGGTAGGCAGAGACAACAGAACGCCATCTGCTTCTATCCTTGCAAACCTCACGCACTTCCTCTACATTCATTAATCTTTTCATACATGCTCACCCATATAAATACATTACATAATTTTAAAAGCGACAGCTGTTGGACACGTAGGTACAGCTGAAAATCGGTCTCAGTGTCGTGCCATTGGAGACGCCTATATCCAGCAGTCGACAATGGCAGGTTGATGATGATGTAATTAATTAAAAAATCAAAGCCAAACTGCCAATGGCGTAGGAAGGGGGGGGAAGGTGCGGGGCCGGTTCGCTATCCAAAAAAAGGGGTGACACCCAAAACTGAACTTTAAACAATGTACAAAAATATAAAACAACATCGGCACTAGCTCAGAGTTAGCCCGGAATTGTTAGGTATCGACTAAAAAAAAAAGTTGATGGAGTTATGCTTCACAAGTCTCCTACTTCGGCAGGGTCACAAGTGAACCTATTGTTACCTACTTATTTAGTTTCCGAATTGATGAGATATTTTTCATAAGTAGCTATTTCGCAAAATTATACCTATATTTGATCTGTAACGGCCTGGTCACGAGATCGCGATCGGTCTAAGCGGCGCGGCAGGGGCGATGTACATGGCGCGTTTACTCTGAGGCTGCCGCGCGCCGCGTCACAGTAAACGCGCTATGTACATCGAAAATGCTCGCCGCTGCCGCCCGCCGCTGTAGGCCGTGACCGGGCCGTAATAGAGTTATCAATGGTAAATTCGACCTATCGTCCAGTGATTTGTCGTTTCTACGGCCAGTTGTCCAATGAGAAATAGTTCTCTCGGTACTTCGGTAGGTAGTTCACTGCCCAATTGAATTTTGATGCCCGGTAGGCATAGGACTGGTAAAAATGACAGAATATCCAGGTGACCGAATTCTGAGAACTCTAGCATTTGAAGCGTATTTAGTATTTACTACATACGCACATTCCATTCCATTGTTGTCGGAATTCTGTCATCTGGATAATCTTTACTTTTTTAAGTAAATTGCGTAATGAAGTTGCTTGCTGTCTGCGTGTTCATGCTGTATATATATTATACTAGATCTAGAATAGGTACATACATGCTGTATGTGAACCAATTTAATCATCACACAAGAAGAAAAGAGAAAAAGCTCACCCGTGATACCCCTGCATTACACTGTTACTATCAGAAGTCGCGTACGAAGCAAACGACTCATAATCGTAGCTGACAGCGCTAGAGTACGACTCCTCAGGCGGTCGACAGTTGAGCGGCGAGCGAAACACCTCCTCCACAATATTGTTCAAAGGCGTACTGGACCGTTCACTAACAACGAAGTCAGCAGGCGACTCATAGTCATCACTGTCGCTGAAATTCCCGTTTGTAATAGCCCTCTGAGAACTTGCACAGCGCATATTTCGGCACCTGTCCAGAAATATCCCGTCAATCTCATACATGACTTCTTGTCTTTCCATTCGAGGCAACTTCCGTAGCCTGACCGCTAAGAGTCTGCCGAATAGTTCTATTTCGTCTTCCTTTTTCTCTTGCTTTGTTTTCGTCTTGTCTTTCGAAGTTTTCTTGAAGTGGTTCAGCATATTGTACGCGTTGGTAACTTGGATTTGCTCCAGAGATTCGTCGTCTGTTGTCGGTATTTCGTGGTTAGGAGTTTTGATCAGAGATTTGCTTGGGGCTGACGATTCCTCGTCGATTTGGGTTTGCATTTCTGGAATATTCAATAAGATTTATTGATTAAATTAGTTCTACCTCTTCACCGTCTCTATCTTTCTGTTATCTTTTTCCCTTCATCAAGGTATGCAACGAAAGCTGTATAGCAGCTGTCAATATTCTCTTAGGAGTGTAAATGGCCCTTGTCCTTTACAGCCGACTGCTAGAACGTAGCATCTCAAAATTTACTTCACAATAGCTCTGCGTGTGAGGAAAAAGATATGACCTTCCTACTAAACTATACCTAGAATATAGGTACCTATTCCTTTGGGTTGCAGAATTCCGACGGCACGGCAATCGCTCTGTGGAAAATCTGAAATACTATCATATCTGGTTACACTAATACCTAAGTAGACCTCGGGCTCCAAGGCGGAATTCTTGGATGCAACCGGGATAACGCTAGATGACGACGAACTATAACCATGCTAGCAACTGGTCCACTCATTTTAAACTCAGCAAGTAATACTACTAATTATTCATATGATACACAAATACCTTAGGTACCTACGTCGGGATTAAGTAATAGGTACCTACTATCCCTACGTCGTACCTACCTAGTTAAGCTTAAAGTTTTCTGTTACCTACCGATTTCTTTCCCTTGATTATTGTACATGACTTTCAAAAATAAAAGGAACATATCCAGATTGGCTTGTACAGTGGAACTCATGTCTGACTGCTTGCATACTTCATAAATCTTTGCTCGTTTCATTTGTGTTCTGGGTGCAATGTATTATTACTTTAGTAGGTACTTGTATATATTCTGTGGTATTATGTACAAGTTTCACGCACTGGCTTTGCTCGCTCGTTGTATGAGGATGATCAAATTTGTGTTGATGAAGTCAGACAATTTCCAAAGTATTGGTTTTGCTATGGTTCTATGGACATGGCGGAGAAATATCTTGAGGTTTTTACATGATGATGGATTGGTTCCTGAATAAAAATAATTGTAGGTTAAGTTATAATTTTAGCCATCTTTCGCTGGATGCCAAGATGTTTGTGATCACAGCGTACATTAAATAATACTGTTTGTGATGTGTTTGTGTTCGTCAAACTGACTTTAGCAGTTAGGTGTCATCAAAATGTCTCGCCATAGTTGAATAAATACTCTGTGAAGTTTTTATCATGTTCAGAATCTGCATCCCGCCAGGGTATATGGTGTTCTGTGATCTGCATATTCCGTGCATTTATTACCACAATCAGTTATTCTTCTGTGCCACAGTCGAACCCAATATGATCCCAATATTTGATATATCGATGGATTTTGTTACCTACTAGAGATAAATATCTACTTAGACATATCAATGAAATGGGAGTGTCTGTTTGTTATATTAAAATAACCGCTTTTTACTTAATGCATATCGATGTATACACGGTATATTAGTACATATCGAAATGACATTTATACAATTTTTGTATGGCTGTCTGTTTGTTCTCGCTAATCTCTGGAACGGCTGGACCGATTTTGACGGGACTTTGACTGGCGGATAGCTGATGTACCAAGGAGTAACTTAAGCTATAAATACGCGAAGTAGCTCCCTCAGGATGCATCCGCCATGTCTGGTTAGACATGACAGATTATCAGATTTCCACAGAGCGACTGCCGCTAGACCTCTGCAACCCATAGGAATAGCGATATTTCATGGTTCAGGCTATTATCAGTTTACTGACTCTCCGCAACGATTGTCAAAGATCTTCATGACAGCCGGGACCGGCGGCGGCGGTTTAACGTGCTCTCCGAGGCACGGACCACGCGAGAATTAACAATTTAATGCGCACATAACTTCGAAAAGTCTGTGGTGCGCGCCGTGGATTCGAACCCGATACCTTCTGCATGTATCTGTTGGTATCTTCACTAGGCTATCGTTGTCTTGACCTTCCAGTCGCCATAACCATCAGCAAAAATTGCTACTGACGGCGGCCAACCCAAAGCTACTGGGGCAGAATTCAGGCGGTCACCACTGGAGCAGCATAGGCAGTGATAGCCACTAAGGGTGGATGTAAATGTGACAGGATACAAGGCGTAAGCAAGGTGCGCTCATGGTCATAGATGACACACTTATAACTAGAGACTTATGGTGTTGTGGCACCGTTTCAAAGAGCTCAGATATTTTACATAGAGGCGCATTTCCTATGGGCGCTCTGAAGACAAACTTTCTGTGACCCAAATTGCCGCTTGGCGGCGTGGCAGCCGCGCTGTTAGAGCTGTCTCTACGAGAGCAAGAGAGACGGCCGTTCCTCGTGTATCTTAACTACAAGAGCAAGAGAGACGGAGAACGACGCCATCGCCGCCACGGCGCCAACTACGAACTTAACTGGAGACAGTCCCCACTTGGAATCGACACGAAAGCCTTAAGAACTGCGCTTCTATGTAAATCTGTATTCATTGGTAAAACTTGGCGTAATCTTAGGGCTTAATATATCGGCAGAGATAAGAAACGTTAACACAGGTCAGAGGTTGACTGCTTCCGTGGTCCAGTGGATAGCGTATGCGACTGCTGATCGGAGGTCTCGGTTTTGATTCGCGAGTCGGGCAAGTGTTAGTGGTTTTTTTAGAATTCCCAGTAGCAGCACGGAGTCTAGTGATGTGCCCGGTAACGGCAATAGGCTCGCCCCCTATTACGTGAGACCTAAAAAAGTCAATTCGGGTATACAGGAGTCCGTGTGGTGACGGATTAAGAATACGTATAGTCACCCCACATCATCCCATGGGTGTCGTAAAAGCCTACAGACGGAGCATATTGTGCAGAGAACACCACTGTAAGAGAAGGAAAACTTGATACAAGCCCTATACCAACCCGTTTGGCCGGCGTGGTATAGTAGGCCAATTCCTCCTTTCAAAGGAGAACCCTAGTCCAGCAATGGACTGTTAAAGGCTGAGGCGTGAGTTTATAAAAAAAAACAAAGGTCAACACGTGCATGCGATATTAACATCAGTTAACTACAGTGCTTTAGAGGGCACGTAAACACGTTGGTTTAACTTAAACCTAGTCCAGTCTAATCATAACATGTACTCTAGTTCATAGACATTTGTTATTACTAATAACTTATTGGTATTGTTACTATACTGACCTTTGAATTAATAAATAAATAATCTTGGTTTTAAATGAAATACAATTTGCTATAAAAACTTATTTTAATAATCACAACTTCAGTAATAATAATAGAGTCTTATTTCCAGTACATAAGCTAGGTGCCCAGTTTCTGTCGCTTCGTGTCGCGTGTCGACGGCGATCTGTCGCCGGAATTGTCGCTGGGATACGATCTGAAAATAATAATATTTTGATATAATTATCATAGACATCATATAATTTTTTTTTATAAAGTTTCCTTATGTCTTGGTGTCGTGTAACTATAATGAAAAACATAGTTGTTTTGAAATTACAGACAGACAAATAAATATTATTTATGGGCCCAAGATCGGTTCACGTGGCGAGCCTTGGGGGAGGCCTATGTCCAGCAGTCGATGTCTATCGGCTGATATGATTAATAATTAATTTTATTTTCTTGTGGTGATGGAGGCAGTAGTCTACCTACATACATGGATAATCTCTGAACGTCTTCGTATGGTGACGAATTAAGAATACAAAATGTCACTTTCCGATTTAATTCTGGTGGTTTCGTAACTTTCCTAACACGCGACTAAGCAAAATACTCCAATCAAAATATTATTTTCGGGAAGAGACGGACAACTTAACATTAACCGCTATGCCAACCCAGGTGGCCAGCGTGATATATAGTAGACCAAATCCTGCTATCGACTCACTTCCCAAACAAAGATACTATAATACGCTTCGTGTACTTCCTTAGACGTTCCTTACGACACTCACGAAATCCTGTTATGATGGTATTAGGAGAGTGCTGTCTAGCTGTGCTAGTCAAGAGTGTAGGTAGTTACTTACTCGCTCGGGTATTCGGTGTGTGGCTCCACTTTAACTTCGGCGTGCGGTACCTCGGCTGCGTGGGGGTCGACACAAGAGTGTAGGTAGTTACTTACTCGCTCAGGTATTCGGTGTGTGGCTCCACTTTAACTTCGGCGTGCGGTACCTCAGCTGCGAGGGGGTCGACACAAGAGTGTAGGTAGTTACTTACTCGCTCAGGTATTCGGTGTGTGGCTCCACTTTAACTTCGGCGTGCGGTACCTCGGCTGCGAGGGGGTCGACACAAGAGTGTAGGTAGTTACTTACTCGCTCGGGTATTCGGTGTGTGGCTCCACTTTAACTTCGGCGTGCGGTACCTCGGCTGCGAGGGGGTCGACACAAGAGTGTAGGTAGTTACTTACTCGCTCGGGTATTCGGTGTGTGGCTCCACTTTAACTTCGGCGTGCGGTACCTCGGCTGCGAGGGGGTCGACACAAGAGTGTAGGTAGTTACTTACTCGCTCGGGTATTCGGTGTGTGGCTCCACTTTAACTTCGGCGTGCGATACCTCGGCCGCGAGGGGGTCGACACAAGAGTGTAGGTAGTTACTTACTCGCTCGGGTATTCGGTGTGTGGCTCCACTTTAACTTCGGCGTGCGGTACCTCGGCTGCGAGGGGGTCGACACAAGAGTGTAGGTAGTTACTTACTCGCTCGGGTATTCGGTGTGTGGCTCCACTTTAACTTCGGCGTGCGATACCTCGGCCGCGAGGGGGTCGACACAAGAGTGTAGGTAGTTACTTACTCGCTCGGGTATTCGGTGAGTGGCTCCACTTTAACCCTTAACTTGGCAAGTACACTAGAGAGCACAAGAAAATAAGATATGAATTTCGGCATGTGACCTATAGAGCACGGGTCGGTTTACAGAGAATATTATAAAAATATGACAAATGTCAGTATATTAAAATAATTTAAGCAGTAGCTCATTTCATAAAGGTTCGATTGTCAACGTCAAAGTTTTTGTAAAACGTCAGTTTATTTTAATTATCCGAAAATGTCGAAACGTCAAGAACAGATCTCGCGCATTAAGGTAAAATATCTTGTGTTTTTTAATTTAGTTGTTTTAATTGGTGAATATGACGAAATTTTTATTGTTGAAAAATCAATTAGTGCTTATATTACTTTATTTGATCAGTTTTGACCATGTTTTGTTAGATATTTCGATGCAAAGTTAACTGTATCCTGTAAGGCACGCTGCCAACTTTATAGAAAACAGGTGTTGTGCCCTGCAAGGTACCTTGACAAATAGGTTTAGTTTAATATATGTGACATGTAGGTCACTTGCTGGTTTTGCATAGATTATATTTTTGCGTTTTCACTGTAAAATAAACGCAGATACATATAATATATAATATTTTTTTAATAATGTGCATTTTGTTTTAGCGTATTATGGATAATATTTTTCCACAAAAAGACTTAAATACAGATTCTGACATTTCTGATGATAATAATATGAACAAGCATAATATTATTGAGCAAACGTTTCGTGTGAGTATAGATGAGATGGCCGACTCACCAAAAAACAAGCTATGCATGATTAACCCCAGCCACATAGTTAGCAAAAACTTCGCCAATACTTTTTCACCTTGCAGTTCAGTATCTACGCCAGCGGCATACATATCTATCAACTTATTATCTGTAAATTCAAATAATGAAATATCATCGTATCAAGAGAGCCCATCACAGGACGATGGCGAAGCACAATCTTCATTGATGGTACTTCCATGCAATAATAATCCACTAATAGAGATATTAGTCCATGTCCAGCTGGTGCTAGTGATCTCGAAATGGATAGTGATAATGAAATTACCACGATTGTTCCAAGAAGGTCAAAGAGAAAATTAATTCATCATCATCATATCAGCCGAAAGACGTCCACTGCTGGACATAGGCTTGCCCCAAGGCTCTCCACATAGACCGATCCTGAGCCACTCGCATACATCCGCTGCCCGCGACTCCCAACAAGATCGTCAGTCCACCCTGCGCGAGGCCTACCTCTGCTACGACGTCCTGTGCGTGGCCGCTACTTCAGAACCTTCCTGCTTCAACGGCCATCGGTTCTTCTGGCTATGTGCCCTGCCCACTGCCACTTCAGCCTGACTATTCGAAGAGCTATATCGGTGACTTTCGTTCGCCTGCAGATCTCCTCATTTCTGATTCGATCTCGCAGGGAAACTCCGAGAATAGCTCTCTCCATCGCCCTCTGAGTGACCCTGACCTTCCGGATAAGGCCCATAGTTAGCGACCCCGTCTCGGCCCCGTAGATCATTACTGGCAACACACACTGGTCAAAGACTTTCGTCTTGAGACACTGCGGGATATCGGACGTGAAGATATGCCGTAACTTTCCGAACGCCGCCCAACCGAATTGGATTCGACGAATGACCTCTTTCTCAAAGTTGGACCTACCCAATTAGATCGTTTGACCCAGGTAAACGTACATGTCGACAACTTCGAGTGTAGAGTTCCTAACCTGAATAGGAGCAGGTACAACTTGGACGTCTGACATGATTTTCGTCTTGCCCATGTTCATCTTAAGACCGACTTGTTGGGAGAAACTACAGAAGCCATTGTGCCGAGGTCTTCCATGGTCTCAGCCATGACTACGATATCGTCAGCAAATCGAAGGTGAGTGATGTACTCGCCGTTGATATTGATGCCAAGTCCTTCCCATTCCAGAAGCTTGAAAACGTCTTCCAGCGCAGCGGTGAACAGTTTCGGAGATATGACCCCTGCCTCACCCCTCGCTGGAGTCGAATAGGTTTCGAGCTCTGGTCCTAAAGGCAGACTGCATGGTGGCGTTTTCGTACAAACACTTCAGCACTAGGATGTATCGGTAATCGATTGCACCGTTGGAGAGACTGCAGCACTGCCCAGGTTTCGATCGAATCAAAGGCTTTCTGATAGTCCACAAACGCCAAGCATAGAGGCTGGTTATACTCCTCAGACTTCTGTATAATCTGCCGCAGCGTAGTTAACTATGTATGTGGTCTATGGTACTATAGCCTTTACGGAAATCGGCTTGTTCGGGAGGCTGGAAGTCGTCTAGCTTGCGCGCGAGACGATTCGTGATGACCCTTGAAGACAACTTATAGACGTTACTTAGGAGTGAGATGTGTCTGTAGTTCTTCAAAAGGGTTTTGTCGCCCTTCTTGAAGAACAGCACCACCAAACTTCTTCAAAAGTGAGTGGGTGGGTGGAGGTTGGTTGGAGGCCCAGTTAGTCGCTAGCGACTTTAGCGCTTGTGTACTCGTAAAAAAATAAATGGTTTAAAAAAATAAGTGCCAATAATAGTTGCTAACAGCAATAACAACAACTAATGGCATTTATGTTTATAAACCTCCACCCACCCATACAATTCTGCGAGCCTGAAGTTGCTAACGGCTAACTTCAGGCTCGCCAGTACTCGCCTTACGCGGTCGTACCGTTTTTTTATATATGTGGTATGATGTATTTTTGGTCTCTTAAATTGATCTTCTGAAGAGGCCATTTCAGTTATATAAGGTTTTATAATACGCTAATAATTATTTTACATGATTAAAATTGAGAAAAGATTTACTTTTTTGTTAATTTATAAGTTTTGTGAATAGGTACAGTTTTTGTTTAGTAATTTATTTGAATAAATTACTTATTTTGTAATACAAAATATTAATTTTATTGTTATTTTGCTAATATTACCACGTTAACATTATTGTAGGCAAAAGCGGCGTTGTACCTCGTGGGGCACAAATAACAGCAATTACTAATTTAAACGAAATTGGTGATGTACCCTTTGGGGCACTATTAATATTTTAGAAATTAAGAAACTAATATTATAAAAAAGATTAATTACAATATATTTAAACTCCCCTTAGCTATTTAAAAATAAAAAAAACATGTTAAATTGCAGTTTCATACTTTGCCAGAATGCTGTACCAACATATGCTTTACACTTTGCCAAGTTAAGGGTTAACTTCGGCGTGCGGTACCTCGGCTGCGAGGTGGTCGACACAAGAGTGTAGGTAGTTACTTACTCGCTCGGGTATTCGGTGTGTGGCTCCACTTTAACTTCGGCGTGCGGTACCTCGGCTGCGAGGGGGTCGACACAAGAGTGTAGGTAGTTACTTACTCGCTCGGGTATTCGGTGTGTGGCTCCACTTTAACTTCGGCGTGCGGTACCTCGGCTGCGAGGGGGTCGACACAAGAGTGTAGGTAGTTACTTACTCGCTCGGGTATTCGGTGTGTGGCTCCACTTTAACTTCGGCGTGCGGTACCTCGGCTGCGAGGGGGTCGACACAAGAGTGTAGGTAGTTACTTACTCGCTCGGGTATTCGGTGTGTGGCTCCACTTTAACTTCGGCGTGCGGTACCTCGGCTGCGAGGGGGTCGACACAAGAGTGTAGGTAGTTACTTACTCGCTCGGGTATTCGGTGTGTGGCTCCACTTTAACTTCGGCGTGCGATACCTCGGCCGCGAGGGGGTCGACACAAGAGTGTAGGTAGTTACTTACTCGCTCGGGTATTCGGTGAGTGGCTCCACTTTAACTTCGGCGTGCGGTACCTCGGCTGCGAGGTGGTCGACACAAGAGTGTAGGTAGTTACTTACTCGCTCGGGTATTCGGTGTGTGGCTCCACTTTAACTTCGGCGTGCGGTACCTCGGCTGCGAGGGGGTCGACACAAGAGTGTAGGTAGTTACTTACTCGCTCGGGTATTTGGTGTGTGGCTCCACTTTAACTTCGGCGTGCGGTACCTCGGCTGCGAGGGGGTCGACACAAGAGTGTAGGTAGTTACTTACTCGCTCGGGTATTCGGTGAGTGGCTCCACTTTAACTTCGGCGTGCGGTACCTCGGCTGCGAGGGGGTCGACACAAGAGTGTAGGTAGTTAGTTACTCGCTCGGGTATTCGGTGTGTGGCTCCACTTTAACTTCGGCGTGCGATACCTCGGCCGCGAGGGGGTCGACACAAGAGTGTAGGTAGTTACTTACTCGCTCGGGTATTCGGTGTGTGGCTCCACTTTAACTTCGGCGTGCGGTACCTCGGCTGCGAGGGGGTCGACACAAGAGTGTAGGTAGTTACTTACTCGCTCGGGTATTCGGTGTGTGGCTCCACTTTAACTTCGGCGTGCGGTACCTCGGCTGCGAGGGGGTCGACACAAGAGTGTAGGTAGTTACTTACTCGCTCGGGTATTCGGTGTGTGGCTCCACTTTAACTTCGGCGTGCGGTACCTCGGCTGCGAGGGGGTCGACACAAGAGTGTAGGTAGTTACTTACTCGCTCGGGTATTCGGTGTGTGGCTCCACTTTAACTTCGGCATGCGGTACCTCGGCTGCGAGGGGGTCGACACAAGAGTGTAGGTAGTTAGTTACTCGCTCGGGTATTCGGTGTGTGGCTCCACTTTAACTTCGGCGTGCGATACCTCGGCCGCGAGGGGGTCGACACAAGAGTGTAGGTAGTTACTTACTCGCTCGGGTATTCGGTGTGTGGCTCCACTTTAACTTCGGCGTGCGGTACCTCGGCTGCGAGGGGGTCGACACAAGAGTGTAGGTAGTTACTTACTCGCTCGGGTATTCGGTGTGTGGCTCCACTTTAACTTCGGCGTGCGGTACCTCGGCTGCGAGGGGGTCGACACAAGAGTGTAGGTAGTTACTTACTCGCTCGGGTATTCGGTGTGTGGCTCCACTTTAACTTCGGCGTGCGGTACCTCGGCTGCGAGGGGGTCGACACAAGAGTGTAGGTAGTTACTTACTCGCTCGGGTATTCGGTGTGTGGCTCCACTTTAACTTCGGCGTGCGGTACCTCGGCTGCGAGGGGGTCGACACAAGAGTGTAGGTAGTTACTTACTCGCTCGGGTATTCGGTGTGTGGCTCCACTTTAACTTCGGCGTGCGGTACCTCGGCTGCTAGTTGGTCGACACAAGAGTGTAGGTAGTTACTTACTCGCTCGGGTATTCGGTGTGTGGCTCCACTTTAACTTCGGCGTGCGGTACCTCGGCTGCGAGGGGGTCGACACAAGAGTGTAGGTAGTTACTTACTCGCTCGGGTATTCGGTGTGTGGCTCCACTTTAACTTCGGCGTGCGGTACCTCGGCTGCGAGGGGGTCGACACAAGAGTGTAGGTAGTTACTTACTCGCTCGGGTATTCGGTGTGTGGCTCCACTTTAACTTCGGCGTGCGGTACCTCGGCTGCTAGTTGGTCGACACAAGAGTGTAGGTAGTTACTTACTCGCTCGGGTGAATACCCGAATACATACAACACTACACACCGAATGGTGTGTAGTGTTGTATGTATAAAGTAGGTCAGATGTTAATATAAAGTACATCATAATTGTATCATAACGGCAGTAATAAACGAGAATCTATCGTGCACAGTTGTTTCAATAACATAAGATCCCCACATGGTGACCCTTGCCATTTTTGGGACGCGTGACGCGACTTCTATTCGGTATAATGTTACGGCTACAAAATCGAACTATGAGTGAAAATATCTTTGTCTTTGAAATAATTACGGATAAAAGTTTTTAGTAAATATTGTGACAAAACTTTCTACATTACAGTGTTTATTATTCTTCAAACTGAATTAGGAAATATCTCTCCATAATGTGTCGCTCTGACGTAGAGAAGGAGACAGTTTTCGTCAACCAGAACGCTGCCGGATCGAATGAGGCCCAGGTTGAAGAATTGAAAATGCATATGTCGAGCATCGGTATTATGTCAGTTATTTGTGTTTTGTTGGGTCCTGTCACAATATATTTTATATGGAAACAGTACAAGAAATGCCACCATTCGTGGATCAGAGACCAAATTGTCCAGAGACTAACTTGCGACGGTCGTTCACCCGTTCCAGAGGCAATCGCGGAGAATAATGCGAAATACGCATGTCAACAAAGTAGTGAAGTTAAAATGAATTTATACATATACGTAAGTGAATATCGTGCATATTTTTTCGTTTGAAAAGTGCAACTAAAAATGCATAAAATCATGTGCAAATAATATATAAATAGTGTGGGATTGATTCGTATAGCGTTTTGATAAAAATCTGCTAAGTAGTAAATATTTGAACTCTATTAACTCTAAAGTATAGTTTTAAAAATAATAAGGTTTTAAGAATTCTAATCGTAATGTTATTGTTTCGTGCAGTATATGGTAAGCGCCTACTCGTATTGCAATACATGCTTTAGGCTTCGTAGCCCCTACTACGGTAACAACAAGAGCTGTGGTATGTATTTTGTTTATTAATATATTACTTTGTAAAAGGGAATGGAAGATGAATTACTGAAATGTTTAGAGGAACTTAATTTGATACAAAAATATTTAATTAAGAAGGGAAAAGCTAGATTTAAGGGAAATATTATAAAGAATAAGTTAGCGGAAACTGAAAGAATATTCGAGAAAAGTTCAAATATAATTAAATATATTACTACAGAACAAATAAAGCTCAAATGTTTGACATCAATAGCTACAGTTAGTGACGACATAAAATCATTTTATTCACAAATTATTGATAAATATTCGCAAACAGTGTGTGATTGTAGTAGCGAAAGTGACTTTTGTGAAGCATGTCCTAATCCCGAATTAGTCATGGAGTTCGATTTGAAAACGGCGTGTAGTTTTATTCCTGTGATTAATAATAATGAAAATAGCATTAAAGGTATCATTGACTCTGTGGAATTGTATGCAGATATGCTTTCTGAGACAGGGAAAAATTACTAATAAAATTGTATTAAAAAGCATACATACATAGACTCACGCCTGTTTCCCCGAAGGGGTAGGCAGAGGCATATTAAACGCCCACTTTTCGCCAGTGTTTTGATCCCACGTAATAGGTGGCGAGCCTATTGCCGCTTATTGGGACATTTTGTTTGCCAGAGCCTCGTCCGTTGATCGGCAGGTGCACCACTTGCAGGTGAGGTTGGCTTGGGACCCTAAGTTCTTGGTGGGAACCCTATGCACCCTGCATTATTGTAATTAAAAATTTACACAAAGCAGATTAACTAAAAATGCTAAATTACGTATGACCCAGGATTACACATCTGCAGACGATCTTATCAGAGATTTACGTAATATTCTTTTACCAAAAAGGACTTTGCTGCAATACAATCGCAGTTACAAAACGGAACACAAGGTTGGCGTACTATTGATCAGTGTGGTACAGAAATAGAAAAACTATTTACTAAACTGACAATATCGCAGGCAATTCACAAAACTATTCTATTAAAGCCTTTAAACGAGAAACTGGCAATAAAACGATTCTCAGGTGGATTGAGTGATTCCCGTATTAGTACGATCATAGCTGCCCGAAATTATGACAGTTTGAGAGACGCAATCCAAGCAGCGAAAGAGGAGGAGTTAACAGCGCCATCAACTTCAACAAGTGAAAATGTCATGCAGTTTTCACGTCGTGGCAGAGGTTAGTCACAAACTAATTGTTATTCTTATCAAGGACACCAGCTTCGCGGTCAGCGCGGATATCATCTAAAGAATAGGTACATCAAATAATTATGGAAAGATAAATAATTTCAACAGAGGTTATTCTAACAACTTTAGTAGAGGTAATTCAAACAACTTTAGTAGAGGTAATTTTAATAATTCCCGTGCACGTACATTTTATCACAGCCGTGGTAACAGTAGAGGTACATACATTAACGTAAATCGCGGACGAGGGTGGGTAGTAAGTTCGAACGACAATCGATCGAGTTATGGAACTCGTGGTAGTGGTTACAAACATAGTGTTTTATACTGACGAATCTAATAGAGATGAATTTGTAAACTCAAATATTAATTAAATGCAGTTTTTTCGATCTGAAACATAACATTTTAGCTTTAAGTGGTAAGGCTAAATATTTATCACTATACATTAACAATAGAAAATATTTTTAGCTAGTAGATACAGGAGCATCATTATCTATTATAAAGAAAAAATCATTGCCAAGTAACAGTAACGTAATTAGAGATGAAACATACATGGTTTGGAGGTCAGATTCAAACCGTTGGTTTCACTGATGTCATCTTGACTCATCGTGATGAGCAACTTCATGTTGATTTTAATATGAAACTTCATGTTTTCGATGACATTCCTTTAAAGGTAGATGGAATATTAGGCTTAGATTTTCTGTGTCATTATGTATCGAGTATCTTGGAAAACAATATCATTACCTTAAATAAATATAGAATGGAATATTCTGTAACTCTTCATGACTCACTCAATTATTCCAAAGAAGTTTTACATATACCAGCACGCAGTGAATCATTCCATTATATATTTTTAAATGATGATTTAGAAGAGGATTGTGTTATCCATAGTAAGCAATGAGCGGAGAATTATTTTCTAGCTGGATGTATAAGCAAAATACAAAATAATAGACTACTTGTTAAAATTTTACACACCAATGAACATGGCATTACCTTACCAATGTTTCAACCGAAAATATATTCGGTCCAAGATTAGGGGGTCCCCTAGTAGCGGAAACCGATTATTTTATTCATAAAAAATATTTTTTATTTTTTATGAATAAAATATAAAATATTTTCAGGAATGTATATGTATTTATGACTTACAGTAGGTAACAAAGATAGACATCAAATTAAATTAAAAAGACAACCTCTGCTCAAAACGTAATTAATACCATTAATCAAGCTTTGGTAACAAAAAATATAATTTTAAAATGTGGCACCTAGTACCGGACGGGTGTTTGTGCCATACCCCTAGCACCGGACATTTTAGAAGAGTCTGCAGCGATCGCATATGTAGCCATCTCCATACTCTGGAACGTCTGCACATGCTTCATGTGCCCACCCAAGACACGATGAGCATTGCATCCAATCTTCGATAATTATAGTCTTCTAAGCAAACTACACAAATTGTTGTGTCTGTGTTAGATGTTTGTTCTTGTAGCTCTACTTTCTTAGCTTTATCTCCATTTTTTCTTTTAGACTGCACGCCTTTAGCTTGTTTTCCTTTCTCTTTGGTTTGTTTTACATTCGCCTTGCCTTCAATCGCTACTTTAAACTTAGGTCCTATTTCCTTCTTTTTGTTTTTCACGATATTTTATTTTTCGTTTTCTTTTTCTTCTACTACTTTTTTGTATGGTGATGACGTTAGGATTTCACTTCGTTCACATTTTCTTTTTCGAGCTGCACTTCGTTTTTTTGCGGCGTCAGGCAATGGTGATAATTTATGGATTAACTGAACGAGATCTGGAGCAGAGCTTGTTGAAGGTATGGGGCTTGTGGCTATAGACTTACTAACGGATTGTGTAGGTTCTTCCATAAATTCGTCTTCATCTAAATTACCAGGCATGTCACCATGACTGACAGCAGCTGAATCTCCTTCAATGATCAGTGTGCTTAATAAGGTCCCTGACTGTTCTACTACTGAGTTTGACAACACAACAGCTTCTCCAGTGTTTAGTGCGTTTGATGGAGTTTCTATTTGTTCTTGTGGTATATTGGTCATGTCGGCAGCCAGATAATCCAGATCAGAAAATACATGTCGGTCGAATGGATAGATTCCAGTGCATTTGAATCCAGACACTGCAATGTCCACTCGAGCTACTTTTGTAAATGCTTCTTTGACCAAACCAGCAATGTCGTAGTCCGTTATGCGAGGTCCAGCATTTGTTCTCATCCACACATCACATCGCTGGTTGTAAGCATCTTTAAATGGCTTCATGAAAGTCCTGTCCAGAGGCTGCAGCTTGTGACTAGTGTGTGGTGGTGTACTTAACAAGTGGATGTGATGATCTCTGCAAAAGTTAATCACCGCCAGCGTCTTGTGGCTGCAATGGCCATCCAGCAGAAGCAGTACGGGGTTTTCTTTGGTCGGTGGCGTGTGTTTAACAAATATGCTTAGATATTGCAGAAAAAAGTCACTGTTCATCCATCCTTTAGGCTGGGCTACGCCTACGCTCTCAGCAGGAGCATTAATCATTAGCCTTTCGTTCATTCTTTGCCTTGGAAAGACAAAAAATGGCGGTATGTAGTGACCGTTAGCACTCATACAGAACAAAACTGTGATGTTTTTGCCCCTTTCAGCAGACGTGAGCCTTCCAACCTGACGGATAGATTTAGGGGCGAGAACTTTTTGGTATCTGTGCACGCAACTGACACCAGTTTCAACACAGTTGTAAATTCTTGAGGGTTGGAATTTGTATTGTGTCATCAGTCTTTCAAGATTATCGTAAAATAAGTCGACTTGTGATTTATTAAATCCAACAGCGCGCATCATGCTTTTCGATTCTGGTGTTCTCAGCGAAACGTCAGAATGCCTTCGTATGAAGTCGTAGTAAAAATGTTTACCAGCACTTCCTTTCTCCTTATTAAAGCGATGAGGGATCTTCATTTCTTCAGCTAAGTCGTAGGCTAACTTCAAAAATTCTTGTTTCATGAGCGGCATACACCTGTTAGATAAATCTTTGATGTGTTCTATCAAGACTTGTTCATACTGTTCCGAGAAGGTGTGAGTGAACCTACCCAACTTTGGCTTCATCGACACTTCGTCTCCACGTTTTAACGCTTTTATCTTGTCATGTAAAGTGCTTTTAGGAACTTGATAAACCATTGCGGCTTCTCTTACACTCATTTCCTCGGACAAAACCTTATCAATAGCTGTTTGTAAGCTCTGTGGCTCCCACGATCCTTTCTTTTTCTTGTCTTCCGTTTTTTGTCTATACCTTAAAAGAAAATTAAATAAATTAATTAAATAACGGAAACTGTTACAAGAAAATAAAATCACTGTCCGGGGCTAGGGGATAATTTAGTGTCCGGTACTAAGGGGCAGACAATATCTTACATTAGGTAGTACCTACCGAAATGGTTTCAAAAATGAAATAAAATTCTATCGGTTTACCAATAACAATTAAATGCTACATCAATCGTCGACTACCATTAAAATATAAATGCATAAATGTGCCAGAACTACTTACGTCGATCTTACGTGACGCCGCGCGTTCCCGCCAAAAACAACACACACTGTCTCCTGCTGCGACCTTGCGGCGCGTGATCCTGTAGCTATGTACCCCCCGCACCCCTTTCACTAGTAGTTCGAATCGAACAGGTTTATACTTGCTTGGATAGTACGACTGTCCGGCGGTAGGTGCCGTCCGGCGTTACGGGACTGCTCCCTATGATTTATGCGATTTCAAATTAACTTCTAAAAACTTAAATAGGGCAAAAGATTTATTAAACATTTTAAAATTAAATCACCTCAATACAGAAGAACGCGAATCTATTCAGGCATTATGTGCGAAATATTCAAATGTTTTCTTTTTACCCGGTGATAGATTACACACACACACTACGAACATTTATCAGGAATCAATAACTTTAAAACCGAATGTAAGTCCAGTTTATGTCAAGCAGTATCGACTGCCCCAGTCTTTAAGAAATGAACTTAATAAATAAATTAAAGAAATGCTTGATAATAATATTATAGAGGAAGCCAAGAGCGAATGGTCAAGTCCCATTTTGTTGGTACCGAAGACAAGTGAAAATGGACCAAAGTGGAGACTTGTAATTGACTATCGAAAACTGAATGATTGCATTGTGGATGACAAATTCCCTTTACCAAATAATACAGAAATACTAGATTCTCTCTCTGGCTCTGTTTATTTCTTAAATTTAGATCTAAATCAAAGCTACACTACAGCCGACGAACCATGGCGAGTCTGAAGCTAGCCTTTGCGAATTACCGCGCATGTATACTCGTGTAGAAAAGTGTTATTGCCAGACTTTATATAATTTATATACAAGTAGTATTTTATGATGAATGCACCTCACCTGACAATAGTGGCAGATATTTTAACCAGAACATAAACAATATTAAACTAAAGTCTACAAACAGTACTGGATACGATGGTGCATCAACTAGGATACTGAAAACCATGTCTAGTAAAATATCAAATCCATTGAGCCACATAATTTTCGGTATTATGCAGGGAGTAGTCCCACGGGATTAAAAAGGACCATAATAAAACGGCTCTTTAAGAAACGTGATAAACACAGTATGACTCGTTACGGACCTACGTATAGCATTGATCCCAGTCATATCAAAAATATTTTAGAAGGTTATCCATAAGCCTGTTGAAAAATCGAAAACAAAAGTAACATACCTGAATGCCGCAGTATTTTTTTTTGAAAATTGCATTGACAAACATAGATTGATCGGATTTTTCTTTAGGTAGACACATCTTTTAAGCCGCAATAAAGAATGCGCTGTGTTGTATTCTAAATAATTAGGTATTTGGACCATGGCACGCATGGTATGCACCCATGAAGAAGTATCCATGAGTGTATAGGACCTCTATAGATCATTATCTAAACATAATATTATATGTTTTAAACATCGGGGATACATATAAATAAAAAATATATATATTTAATATATTTGCATTACGATAAAAGTTTTATGACTAAAGTTGAAGAAAATTTAATTTAAAAAAAAAATCTCATTCACATATTCTTTGTGCGGCCAATATTTTACCAGATAATTAATCAAGAAAAACTATCTGCAACTACACTCTTTCCAAGATGGCGGCCGAGTGACAAGAATCCCCATAAATTTGAATCAAGCTTTACAATAGCCCTTCCCACACATCTGTAAAATAAAATTGTATCGTCTGATAAATACAACCCCAAATGTAACTTTTCAATGGACTATAAAATATACTTTTGTCATCGCCTGTACTCAAGACAGTGAAAATAAAACGAATACTAAGGTGTGACAGAGACACATTATATCGCATCGAAAACTTCAAAAGTAAAAAAGAGATGTCCAATGTCCGTGTTTGACGCTCAATTTAATCGATTTTATTGATATCGATTAAAATTAATTAGAAAAAATATACTTGTATTCAATTACATAGAAAGATTAAAAATGTGTTCCAACTCTTTTCATTTATTTCATCGTTCATAGATAACACGATATAAGTAAATCTGGTCAGTAAACCTAGAAAATAATTTTTATTCGATTTGTTTTATAACTTAAGACAAAATCTCACTTTATTGCTTGGTTTAATAAATCTATTTCATGTTATATCTTATAGTACTTGTATTATTATAACAAAAATAAATTAATACAAAATCAATTATAAAACTAATCGATTAAAATTTTTGATTGAATAAACTATCAATTTGTATTAACATAACGTGCATCACTGGCCTAGACTACGGCCCCGCGCACCCCGCTTCTTGCCACCGCGTTGTTCCTAAAAAGGATTACTGCGCCGCCTTCTGCGCGAACTTCAGACTCGCCATCGATAAACGGCCGTACTGTACTATCAGGTCGATTCAGATTTATGCAGCAGGGAGTGCACTGCTTTCACCACAAACACTGGTCAATATTAAATGAAAAGATTACCGATAGGACCCAAGACAAGTCCACGTGCTTTCAGTAGAGCTATGTCTGTCGCAATGTCAGGCTTAACGTTTGATAAATGTTTTATTTATTTAGACGATCTAGTCGCATTTGGACGAAATTTGGGTATCCATAATAAAAATTTTACAGATGTTGCGCGATGTTGTGTACTCGCTCGGGTATTCGGTGTGTGGCTCCGCTTTTAACTTCGGCGTGCGGTACCTCGGCTGCGAGAGGGTCGACACAAGAGTGTAGGTAGTTACTTACTCGCTCGGGTATTCGGTGTGTGGCTCCGCTTTAACTTCGGCGTGCGGTACCTCGGCTGCGAGGGGGTCGACACAAGAGTGTAGGTAGTTACTTACTCGCTCGGGTATTCGGTGTGTGGCTCCGCTTTAACTTCGGCGTGCGGTACCTCGGCTGCGAGGGGGTCGACACAAGAGTGTAGGTAGTTACTTACTCGCTCGGGTATTCGGTGTGTGGCTCCGCTTTTAACTTCGGCGTGCGGTACCTCGGCTGCGAGAGGGTCGACACAAGAGTGTAGGTAGTTACTTACTCGCTCGGGTATTCGGTGTGTGGCTCCGCTTTAACTTCGGCGTGCGGTACCTCGGCTGCGAGGGGGTCGACACAAGAGTGTAGGTAGTTACTTACTCGCTCGGGTATTCGGTGTGTGGCTCCACTTTAACTTCGGCGTGCGGTACCTCGGCTGCGAGAGGGTCGACACAAGAGTGTAGGTAGTTACTTACTCGCTCGGGTATTCGGTGTGTGGCTCCACTTTAACTTCGGCGTGCGGTACCTCGGCTGCGAGAGGGTCGACACAAGAGTGTAGGTAGTTACTTACTCGCTCGGGTATTCGGTGTGTGGCTCCACTTTAACTTCGGCGTGCGGTACCTCGGCTGCGAG
Organism: Euclidia mi; assembly: GCA_944739405.2. Classification (NCBI taxonomy): domain Eukaryota; kingdom Metazoa; phylum Arthropoda; class Insecta; order Lepidoptera; family Erebidae; genus Euclidia; species Euclidia mi. The sequence goes on from OX123209.2 coordinate 19,699,148, forward strand.
GGGGTCGACACAAGAGTGTAGGTAGTTACTTACTCGCTCGGGTATTCGGTGTGTGGCTCCACTTTAACTTCGGCGTGCGGTACCTCGGCTGCGAGGGGGTCGACGCAAGAGTGTAGGTAGTTACTTACTCGCTCGGGTATTCGGTGTGTGGCTCCACTTTAACTTCGGCGTGCGGTACCTCGGCTGCGAGGGGGTCGACACAAGAGTGTAGGTAGTTACTTACTCGCTCGGGTATTCGGTGTGTGGCTCCACTTTAACTTCGGCGTGCGGTACCTCGGCTGCGAGGGGGTCGACGCAAGAGTGTAGGTAGTTACTTACTCGCTCGGGTATTCGGTGTGTGGCTCCACTTTAACTCCGGCGTGCGGTACCTCGGCTGCGAGGGGGTCGACACAAGAGTGTAGGTAGTTACTTACTCGCTCGGGTATTCGGTGTGTGGCTCCACTTTAACTTCGGCGTGCGGTACCTCGGCTGCGAGAGGGTCGACACAAGAGTGTAGGTAGTTACTTACTCGCTCGGGTATTCGGTGTGTGGCTCCACTTTAACTTCGGCGTGCGGTACCTCGGCTGCGAGGGGGTCGACACAAGAGTGTAGGTAGTTACTTACTCGCTCGGGTATTCGGTGTGTGGCTCCACTTTAACTTCGGCGTGCGGTACCTCGGCTGCGAGAGGGTCGACACAAGAGTGTAGGTAGTTACTTACTCGCTCGGGTATTCGGTGTGTGGCTCCACTTTAACTTCGGCGTGCGGTACCTCGGCTGCGAGGGGGTCGACACAAGAGTGTAGGTAGTTACTTACTCGCTCGGGTATTCGGTGTGTGGTTCCACTTTAACTTCGGCGTGCGGTACCTCGGCTGCGAGGGGGTCGACACAAGAGTGTAGGTAGTTACTTACTCGCTCGGGTATTCGGTGTGTGGCTCCACTTTAACTTCGGCGTGCGGTACCTCGGCTGCGAGGGGGTCGACACAAGAGTGTAGGTAGTTACTTACTCGCTCGGGTATTCGGTGTGTGGTTCCACTTTAACTTCGGCGTGCGGTACCTCGGCTGCGAGGGGGTCGACACAAGAGTGTAGGTAGTTACTTACTCGCTCGGGTATTCGGTGTGTGGCTCCACTTTAACTTCGGCGTGCGGTACCTCGGCTGCGAGGGGGTCGACACAAGAGTGTAGGTAGTTACTTACTCGCTCGGGTATTCGGTGTGTGGTTCCACTTTAACTTCGGCGTGCGGTACCTCGGCTGCGAGGGGGTCGATACAAGGGGAGCTGCTCCTGCAACAAACACACATCATTATATCTCATCATCATCATCATCATCGTCCTCCTAGCGTTATCTCTGCATCATCCAACACTTACATCTTGGAACCTCGGTCTAGTAAAACCAGATTTGACTTAATATCAGCTTTTCCACAGAGCGACTGCCTGTCTGACCTCCGCAGCCCAAAGGGCGATATTCAAAGGTTTAAACTAGTGTCAGTTTATTCTGAGATACCGACTCCATAATTATAACGACTGTCAAAGATGTGTATGACAGCTGGGACCGACGGCTAAACGAGCTGCCACGAGACAAGCGATAATATCAGCCGGTCCTAATATTTAACCGATCCACGGACAAGAGATAAAGATTAGATATATTTTGAATGGAGCTTAATTATTATTTATGCAAGCGCAACTTTGAAACCCTTTATAATTTGGAGGGATATTTTATTAATTATTTTGTATTTTTATTACATTTTACTATTTTTTTTTTTATTAAAGATATAAAATGAACTTGTTCAATTAAAAGTTTAGTAATAATTAGTATATATACTCACAGAGTCAGTTCTTCATCAGGCGGTTCTGTCTTGACGGTCAAGTGCGAGTCATCACCGGCCGCTTCACCCGCCGAACATCTACAACACAACGCAACATAACTAGCTATACAGACGCACGTTACAACCTCCAGATAGGCACTATCTGACTGATAACACATTTGACTACACACATACAACACAACACAACTATACTAGCTATACTAACGCACATTAAAACCTCCAGATAGGCACTATCTGACAGATAACACATTTGACTACACACATACAACACGACGCTACATAACTAGCTATACTAACGCACATTACAACCTCCAGATAGGCACTATCTGACAGATAACACATTTGACTACACACATACAACAGAACGCAACGTAACTAGCTATACTAACGTACATTACAACTTCCAGATAGGCACTATCTGGCAGATAACACATTTGACTACACACATACAACACAGCCCAACATAACTAGCTATAGGTACTAAAGCACATTACAACCTACAGATAGGTACTATCTGACAGATAACACGTTTGACTACACACATACAACACAGCCCAACATAACTAGCTATACTAACGCACATTACAACCTACAGATAGGTACTATCTGACAGATAACACGTTTGACTACACACATACAACACAGCGCAACATAACTAGCTATAGGTACTAAAGCACATTACAACCTACAGATAGGCACTATCTGACAGATAACACATTTGACTACACACATACAACACCACACAACTATACTAGCTATACTAACGCACATTACAACCTCCAGATAGGCACTATCTGACAGATAACACATTTGACTACACACATACAACACAGCGCAACATAACTAGCTATAGGTACTAAAGCACATTACAACCTACAGATAGGCACTATCTGACAGATAACACATTTGACTACACACATACAACACCACACAACTATACTAGCTATACTAACGCACATTACAACCTCCAGATAGGCACTATCTGACAGATAACACATTTGACTACACACATACAACAGAACGCAACGTAACTAGCTATACTAACGTACATTACAACTTCCAGATAGGCACTATCTGGCAGATAACACATTTGACTACACACATACAACACAGCCCAACATAACTAGCTATAGGTACTAAAGCACATTACAACCTACAGATAGGCACTATCTGACAGATAACACGTTTGACTACACACATACAACACCACACAACTATACTAGCTATACTAACGCACATTACAACCTCCAGATAGGCACTATCTGACAGATAACACATTTGACTACACACATACAACACAGCGCAACATAACTAGCTATAGGTACTAAAGCACATTACAACCTCCAGATAGGCACTATCTGACAGATAACACATTTGACTACACACATACAACAGAACGCAACGTAACTAGCTATACTAACGTACATTACAACCTCCAGATAGGCACTATCTGACAGATAACACATTTGACTACACACATACAACAGAACGCAACGTAACTAGCTATACTAACGTACATTACAACTTCCAGATAGGCACTATCTGACAGATAACACATCTGACAACACGCATACAACACAACACAACTATACTAGCTATACAGACGCACATTATAACCTACAGATAGCCACTATCTGACAGATAACACATCTGACAACACGCATACAACACAACACAACTATACTAGCTATACAGACGCACATTATAACCTACAGATAGCCACTATCTGACAGATAACACATCTGACAACACGCATACAACACAACAACTATACTAGCTATACAGACGCGCATTATAACCTCCTGATAGCCACTATCTGACAGATAACACATCTGACAACAGTCATACAACAAAACACAACGTAACTAGCTACACTAACGCACATTACTACCTACAGATAGGCTCTATCTGACAGATAACATACCTACTACACACATACAACACAACCTAACTATATGTACTAGCTATACTAACGCACATTATAACCTACAGATAGGCACTATCTGACAGATAACACATCTGACAACACGCATACAACCCAACACAACTATACTAGCTATACAGACGCACATTATAATCTCCAGATAGCCACTATCTGACAGATAAATACCAAGCTAGACCGAAATTGTATGAGCTATCTGACAAATTAATTGGACGGTAACTTATCAGGCAGCGGTGGAACCCACCACAAGTATAATGCAAAAAATGTTAAGGGATGATGTGTCGTCATTAATATTATGAACAACTTTTATATTGAGCATTGAGACATTTCAAAATCGCGAAAAAACTCAGAGCGGTTTTATAATTTTAATCGTCGGTCTATCTTTTCGTGTCTTCGACAATTTTTAAGAACAAAAGTTAAGCATCACTAGAGAATTGCAATGTTCTCGTAACACATAATGTGAAGTCTGCCGACCCGCACTTGGCCAAAGAGCTCAGATATTTACATAGAGGCGCATTTCCTATGGGCGCTCTGAAGACAAACTTTCTGTGACCCAAATTGCCGCTTGGTGGCGTGGTAGTCGCGCTGTGACAGCTGTCTCTACGAGAGCAAGAGAGACGAACGATCCTCCTTTGCATCTTAACTACGAGGGCAAGATAGACGGACAACAACGCCAGCGCTGCCAACGGCGCCAACTACAAACTCAACTGGAGACAGTCCCCACTTGGAATAGGCACACAAAATCCTTAAGAACTGCGCCTCTATGTAAATCTGTATTCATTGACTTGGCCAGCGTGGTGGACTATGGCCTTACCCTTCTCACAGTGAGAAGAGGGCCGTGCCCAGCAGTGGGACAGTAAGACACAGGGCTGATGATGAAGGTACTTACTGGTATTCGTCTTCATATATTTCCACTTTCAGCGTCTCAATCGTTTGCTCTTCGGGTTGTTCTCTGTGAAAAAAAGTATATAATATGTATGTTTATCCATTGTCTAGTACCCATAGTACAAGCTCTGCTTAGTGTGGGCACAGAATAGATAGTTCTGTGTGGGGCTAGATGACGTTAAACGCCAAATCTAAGCTGAAATTGGGTATGTATGTTCCTTGGGGTCCCCAAAGGGCGAAAAGAAAGGATTTCCTGAAATTGTTACGGGTTCAGGCAGAAACGCTTAAATTACATACATACATAGTCTCACGGCTATATCCCCGAAGAGGTAGGCAAAGGTATATTGCCACACCCACTTTTCGCCAGATTTATTTTAGTCCCACGTATTAGGGGGCGAGCCTGTTGCCTTACCGGGCACATTACCAGGCTCCGCGTTGCTACGGAGAATTTCATAACGGAAAAACCTAATAACACTTTGTCCGACCCATGGATCGAACCCGAGACCTCCCAATCCCAAGCGTACATTTATGCCGCGAGACCAACGAGTCAGTCAAAAAAGTTATAAGTTACTTACTCTGACCCTGTATACTGCGCTTCCCCATATTGGACTGGTGGAGGTACCAGTCCAATATGGGGAAGCGCCTGCACACAAAACAGACGTTTCACTAACAGCGCATCAGCATCTATCTTCTATAAGCATCTGTATTAAAAATCTAAGACGCACAAAGTCGATCCACAAAATACCAGTTCAATGCCAGAAAATAACGGAACGTGGGTGGGCTACTCAGGACAATACCAAAAACCGACTTCCAGTTCAGCTTCTGGAAGTGGAAACATAGCTGGAAACTTCATATTCAATCAAATAATGGGGAGAAGAGAGAATTCGCGCGAAAACTAAAAACTCAGTGCGGGGCAAGACAGTAGCGCCCGTTTACAATATAATTATGATCCATGCATTGATTTGGCTAACGTCCGTGTGGTGACGGATTAAGAATAGGGAATGTCACCACCCCATATCATCCTATGTGTGTCGTAAGAGCCGACAGAGGGAGCATATTATGCAGAGAACAGCACTGTAAGAGAAGGAAAACTTGATACACACCCTATACCAACCTGTTTGGCCAGCGTGGTATAGTAGGCCAATTCCTCCTTTCAAAGGAGAGGCCTAGTCCAGCAGTGGACTGTTAAAGGCTGATGATGATGATGATTGATTTGGCTACTAGAGAGTAGGGATACTTATTTGCCATAAGCTCCATGAAAAATAAGTCAATATATATCTCCAGTAGCCAAATTAATGGATAGATATTGTAACAGGCTGTAGGTCGGATGGTTATCGGACAGACTACGTATAGTTTGAGACTCACGTGTCGTCCTGAGTCTTGATATCTTCGCCCTCACTTGGTTCCTCCTCCATCGGACTGCGGGCAAAACCGGAAAAATGTCATTAGTAAGTTACCTAGTAGACTTTTATGAATGATATTTTTACGAGCTGGGGTTCCATAGATTATACACTTATACTGGTATAGATAAGCCACTCACAGTTTGAAATTGAAGTTCAATAGGCATCCTCGACCACTAGATGGCGTAAAATCAATTTTATTTTTATTCTGGTCGTATAGATGGCGTTAGTAGTGGATTCATTTTCAAAATAAAATAAATGTTTAATTTCAGTGTTAATAAATAAGTAAATGACAACTAATACGTAAAATATGCAATTTAAAAGTAAAAAGATATAAAAATCACAGAAAGTAGTTTTTCTTGCAAAGCGTGGGTTCGATCCACGGACCACGTCCAAGTTACAGAGCTAGCCGCACGCTTCCACTGCGCCACGCAGCTCTTAACACCATTGGCGAAATTACCGTTCAGTTATCGCTACAGATATTTCTAGGTATAAAAGCTTAAATGACATTACAGTTAGTTGTATGTATAATTTTTAATTACGGGATTGTAGGGAAGTTTCATAGGCCGGTTCGGCGATAAATTAAAATCACTATGCCACTTAAACTGTACTTTAGTAGAGAATATATGAAACAGCTTTAAACCACCGATACATCCAATCTCATCTAGTTCTCCCATTCACGGATAGATGGCGTTATTTTCAATTATCGCCATTCGTAACAATATACGTAAATATGTTATGAGATGGAGATGTCGGTAGGAGCGCCCAAGACGGACGTACTAAAACAGGGCCAAATTAAAAGTACCCATAACCGACGCGCATGCATGATGAGATTAAAGATAATCAAGGAAGCGAAAGAGATGTGTTTGAACTGAGGCATTAGGGATTCCATAGTCTCTGGCTACCCCAATGGGAGACAGACGTGACGATAGGTAGATATTTATTACTATTCTTCGCAAGAACTATGGACTGCAGAGGCTCCTCTTAGAATCAGATCAAGCCAAACATCGTTAATACAGCACGCTTCAAGTAAATAAACGAGTTTATGCCACAGATAAACTATACTAAGATAGATAAGTCACTGTGAATAAAAAGTAATGTCACACTTTTATAGTACATAAACATAACACGAGGTTGAAATTTTCTTTTCAAAAAAAAAATCATTTCTCTCGCAACATAGGGATTAGGGTGTGTACCTAGCTAGCATCTTGACTTGGTCAGACCAACGGCCTGTGCCTGATTTGGAGATTTGAGATGCATAATTGTCATCATATTTTGTATTGAGTTTATGTCAAATATGTATCTCTAATCTCAATATCCATGGATAGATTGGATATTGAATCAGAAAAATAACACTCAAGTAAGATACCTAAAATAAAATAGATAGTTCACTATTAATTAAAAGTGTATCCACTTTTTTGTATATGGGTAAGTGGTTTAACTGTTAACGCGCGGTGACGTATTAAATGAAGGCTGTCCTTTTTGCTTCTCTCGCAACGTAGTCGTACGTCTTTTTGACTTGATCTTCAGATCTTCAGATACTGATAAAAGCAACATACCTGACATCATCATCATCAAAGTCTGCCGGCTGCTGGGCGCGTTCCTCCTCCAGCAAGATGTCCGTCACGACGTCCAGCGAGACGCCGGTGGCTCGCGCAGTCCGAGCCAGCACGTCAGACAGCGGCGCCAGGTCGCAGCTAGGACACAGAGCCTTCAGCTGCACGTACTCGCCATACAGGTAGTGGTACACGCGAGAGATCAACACTCTACCCTGCAGTGAGGGGGGAGCACTGTTAGTTAGACACGTCAGACAGCGGCGCCAGGTCGCAGCCAGGACATAGAGCCTTCAGCTGCACGTACTCGCCATACAGGTAGTGGTACACGCGAGAGATCAACACTCTACCCTGCAGTGAGGGGGGGCGCACTGTTAGTTAGACACGTCAGACAGCGGCGCCAGGTCGCAGCCAGGACACAGAGCCTTCAGCTGCTCGTACTCGCCACACAGGTAGTGGTACACGCGAGAGATCAACACTCTACCCTGCAGTGAGGGGGGGAGCACTGTTAGTTAGACACGTCAGACAGCGGCGCCAGGTCGCAGCCAGGACACAGAGCCTTCAGCTGCTCGTACTCGCCACACAGGTAGTGGTACACGCGAGAGATCAACACTCTACCCTGCAGTGAGGGGGGGCGCACTGTTAGTTAGACACGTCAGACAGCGGCGCCAGGTCGCAGCCAGGACACAGAGCCTTCAGCTGCTCGTACTCGCCACACAGGTAGTGGTACACGCGAGAGATCAACACTCTACCCTGCAGTGAGGGGGGGCGCACTGTAAGTTAGACACGTCAGACAGCGGCGCCAGGTCGCAGCCAGGACACAGAGCCTTCAGCTGCTCGTACTCGCCATACAGGTAGTGGTACACGCGAGAGATCAACACTCTACCCTGCAGTGAGGGGGGGAGCACTGTTAGTTAGACACGTCAGACAGCGGCGCCAGGTCGCAGCCAGGACACAGAGCCTTCAGCTGCTCGTACTCGCCACACAGGTAGTGGTACACGCGAGAGATCAACACTCTACCCTGCAGTGAGGGGGGGAGCACTGTTAGTTAGACACGTCAGACAGCGGCGCCAGGTCGCAGCCAGGACACAGAGCCTTCAGCTGCTCGTACTCGCCACACAGGTAGTGGTACACGCGAGAGATCAACACTCTACCCTGCAGTGAGGGGGGGAGCACTGTTAGTTAGACACGTCAGACAGCGGCGCCAGGTCGCAGCCAGGACACAGAGCCTTCAGCTGCTCGTACTCGCCACACAGGTAGTGGTACACGCGAGAGATCAACACTCTACCCTGCAGTGAGGGGGGGAGCACTGTTAGTTAGACACGTCAGACAGCGGCGCCAGGTCGCAGCCAGGACACAGAGCCTTCAGCTGCTCGTACTCGCCACACAGGTAGTGGTACACGCGAGAGATCAACACTCTACCCTGCAGTGAGGGGAGGAGCACTGTTAGTTAGACACGTCAGACAGCGGCGCCAGGTCGCAGCCAGGACACAGAGCCTTCAGCTGCTCGTACTCGCCACACAGGTAGTGGTACACGCGAGAGATCAACACTCTACCCTGCAGTGAGGGGGGGAGCACTGTTAGTTAGACACGTCAGACAGCGGCGCCAGGTCGCAGCCAGGACACAGAGCCTTCAGCTGCTCGTACTCGCCACACAGGTAGTGGTACACGCGAGAGAGTGGAAAGTGTGAATGGGACAAGACGAAGGGGAAGACCTAGGCGGACGTTCTCTGACTGGATTGGAGACACCCTAAAAACAGGACAGGGTAGAAGTGGCCTAAACAGAAGAGCATGTATGAGAAATTTGATGGGAGGTGAAGCAAGAGAGATATGTCAGGACTCAGGATCGTTGCAAATTGCGTTCCATAATCCCTGCGTACCCCTCCGAGAAACAGGCGTGAGTCTATGTACGTATGTATGTTGGATAAATTACCTCAGGAATGTCGTGTCGTTTCTCTACAGCTGATGTGGAACTGCCCGCAGATACCTAAAAAGAGAAAAGCAGTTTAGACATCTTTCATCATAATCGGCCTCATTTATAATTAGTTGTCATTGCATTGGGGCATGAATATCGGAATATCGAAAATATCGGGATATCGGACAAAATATTGTACCAGAAAATATCGATATTAGATTTGTAAAAACCGGGATTTTCGATATTTACGTCATTGCTTCAAATAATCATTACCGATGAATTTCATTCACGTTTCTTTTTTAAAATCAATCATTCGAGGCGCGCTATTACCAGTGCATGCGAATGTATTGTAATGAAATGAAATTATTCTTTATTTCGTGTAAACTTTTAAAGTGCTTACGAAACGTCAATTTTAAATTTATCAGTTTGTACAGATTTATATTTTTGTGTTGAATTAGAGCAGCTCAATCCCAAGCAATTTTGTCTCTTTATATAATGGGAAATTTTATAACATGCTTTGAGTTTTATCAATAATATCGTCAAAATTCATATATTGAGAGGGCGCTGTTACAAAATAGTTATCTTCCTGCCAAAATGTATTTTTATAACTCTTTATTCATGTTCATAAAGTTTTAGTGTTAATATCTCAGTCGTTTCTACAAGGCTAGGCCCAGTGGCGGGACTAATAGAGTGCAATAAGGAAGGTCTCGGGTATTAATCCTGGCACGCACCAATGGCTTTTCGAAATTAATTTAAAATTGTTATAGAAGTTATGTGCGTAATTAAGACGCTGACAACCGCTATTGAGCTGCGATGTTTTCGTATTTTTAGCCACGCCCACTATTTCTCCGGTATCCTAGCGCCATTCTTAAAGGGCGGCGATACAGCGAACTACCAAGGAAGAAATAAAGGATAATTAACAAGGAACCAATAGATGGCGCTCTTGTATATTTATTGTTCTGTATGAAGAGCTTAAAACAAATTAGATAAGGCGATTAAAAAAACGAATGTATTGTTTTATTTATATTAAGATACTTTATTTATACTGAATTCAAAAACAATATAAAAGTAAGGAAAATAAAAACAAACTGCCGACCTTAGAGGCGTATCTGGGCACACGTGGTCCTCGGATTTGTCCTACTGGTGGGAACCACAGGTGAAACAAGTGCGTCCTGCACTTGTTTCACCTGTGGTACAAGACGGTATTCTCGGAGAGACGGTACAAACAGTAAAAATCTTCGACGGTACAAACAGTAAAAATCTTCGACGGTACAAACAGTAAAAATCTTCGACGGTACAAACAGTAAAAATCTTCGACGGTACAAACAGTACAAATCTTCGACGGGTAAAAATCTTCGACGGTACAAACACTACAAATCTTCGACGGTACAAACGGAAAAAATCTTCGACGGTACAAACAGTAAAAATCTTCAGAATATTTCTGAGCACGGGCCTCAGAAATATTCTTAAGATTAAAAAAAAAATGCGTAAGGCTTATAATTCGTCGTCCAATGTGGATTTCTTGTTCTGGAAGGCGATTTGCAGTAATCTAAAAAAATTCAAAGTCTTAACAGTTAATTTTATGCTTAAGTAACTAAATAAAAAGTGCTAGATTTTATCCTCGACAACCAATACCTGGCTAAGTACCTACATGATAATTAATAGACATCGGATTATATGCACTATCAAAATGCCAAAATATGCATGCAAATATGCACTAAAAAAGGGCGAAATATGCATAAAATATGCACGATATAAAACATTCACAATTAGAATATATTTTTTTATTATTATCATTATCACATTATAATGAATAAATATTGATACCTATTTATTAGATGTTATTATAATATAATATTTAATAAACTATTATTACGTCAATACATATACCGAAACATATCTGGCGAAGTGTGGGTGTGTAATACACCTCTGCCTACCCCTTCGGGGATAAAAGGCGTGACGATATGTTATGTTATGTAATAAATTTATTTACTATAATTCTTGTGACAGTAAGCAATAATATATTTTTCCAGATTTTCTGCAGCAAACTTGTGACGTTTGTCACTTAATATTAATTTAGAAGGCTAAAAAGGGTCTTTCAACCTCAACTGACGCTACCGGACAGAACTTAAAATTTGGCGCCATTTCTGCAGAGACCCCTTCAGGCAGAATAAGTCCAGTGCCGTTGATAAACGCGTCTATTTTCTTTATATCTTCAAAACCAGGATTTTTGAACAAAACTGCATTATATTTGCCACGAATCTTTTGCGATAGTGAACTCGGAAGGGCATTAATTTGTTCAATCATATTTTCTATTATTTCCAAGGACTGGCACAATGGAAAGTTTTTGGTTAATAGTTTCTCAATTGCATCGGGTATATTGCTGAAATGTGTGGCGATAATAGCATTTTTTTTTATTGAAGGACTACATAATTAAATAACACAACATACCAAACACGTATACCTATTGAAATAAGCACTATCAATGAAAAATTATCAAAATATGCAATAGGTAACGCTATAAAAATAGAATTATAATTATGCATTTGCATGTTTGCATATGCAAATGCATATAATCTGATGTCTAATAATTACATATTTACCTCAAGTTCAACAAAGTTATCGTTGTCGCAGATAAATTTGAGTCTTGATCAATATTTCTTAACACCTCGCATGATTCTTCAAACCTGTTGTGAAAAAAGTATAAGAACGATCATTCGGTCACCAAAGCTCAAACGATGTTTTATATAGAGTGGGCCAGAAATGGACAAAGCTACGAGTATTTTCCTATATGTCCAGTTCTAGGATAGTCATAGGTCTATGTAAATTCAATAGTTTATCACTGGACTTATTTGTGACTTTCTTTTTGTGTTCAAAGTAGTACAATTTTTATCTTTATTACACACTTACTGGTGAAAAACAATTTCCGAAGATTCACCTGCTTCTGAACTGTTCGCCAAACGTTTTTTTTTACTGTAAAGAAAATTAATAATTATTCTAAAAATATAAAAAACTAGATGAGCCCGCGGTTACACCCGCGTTATTTAAGGCTACTGCTCCGCTCCTGTGGCTCAAAGCGTGATGTAATATAGCCTATAGCCTTCCTCAATAAATGGGCTTCCTAAAACTTAATAAATAAAAAGAACCCAAATCAATTTCCAAAAATTCAACATGGATTCGAACTCAAAACTTGTCAATCGCAATCTATGCCATTAGACCAACCGAGCTTTACATAATGTAAACGAATTTACGCTGTGGGTGGTACAAAATATCCTTCATAGTACCTAATTGGTTATAATTTCATTTATGTTCCTCGTACCCGTTTTTAGAGCAAACGCTATTGTCAAATAATTAAGTAAATAAAAGTGTCATGTAAATGAAAAATATATTTACACTAGAGGACGCCAGCAGATACGACTGCAATTTTTTTAAATTTGCCCGTTTTGGCCGATCCCGTAGGAATTTCGGGATTTCCCTTCTTAGTGCACCCCTACGGTCCCCAAGGAACATACATGCCAAATTTAAGCTTCCTGCGCCCAATAGTTTCAGCTGTAGCGTGTCTGTCAGTCAGTAAGTAACGCAAGGATTTTATATATTAAGATACTACCTAGTATTAAAAGATATTGTAGATTTACCAACATTTATTAGATTAAAACGACTGCTCTTAAAATGGCATAGACAGTCGAGTTTCTGTCATTCGAAACGTCATTACTACTTATTTCTTTACAATAAAATAAGTATTGATGACATTTGCCGTGTCCGTCAGAATGAACGGTCACTAGGCGTATTTAACGTTGAATGTATGCCTAACAATTGCTTCCCTATTGCTTCTATTTGCTTCCTATTCTCAAACAATTGCTTCCATCGTATTCTAGAAGAAAAAAGCATTTTAAGAGTGACCGTTCATTCTGATGTCAGGACGGCCGGTCATCGAGTCGTAGTGTACTTGTTAAATATAATTATTGAAATTCGCGGTGACCATTAATTACTTCCCATTTGCTTCTCTCAATATTTAACAACGATATTACTGTAACTATCACGGCAGTAAAGATATCGACAAAAGTGTTGTATAACAATATTTTGAGTGCCTGACAAAAAATAAAAGCAAAACTCTTATTTAACATTGCAGTTACGCTTGATTAGGCGATAAACCTATGGTATTGTACCGGTAGCCTACAGCTAAGTATTATGTTATTAATAAAAAAATTAGTTTAAAACTATAACCCGACTACGTAAAAAAGGGGTCTAAAATGTCGAAACAAGAAAACAGTTCAGAGCCGTGGTCGCACCTATTGTATACCTAAGGTAGGTGCCATCTGATGTACACTTGTATATAAAATAGGCGCGACCACGGCTCTGAGCTATTTTCTTGTTTCGACATTTTTAGACCACGGCTCTGAGCTATTTTCTTGTTTCGACATTTTTAGACCCCTTTTTTACGTAGTCGGGTTATAGTTTTAAAGGTACAATACCATAGATTTATCGCCTAATGAAGCGTAACTGCAATGTTAAATAAGAGTTTTGCTTTTATTTTTTGTCAGGCACTAAAAATATTGTTATACAACACTTTTGTCGATATCTTTACTGCCGTGATAGTTACAGTAATATCGTTGTTAAATATTGAGAGAAGCAAATGGGAAGTAATTAATGGCCACCGCGAATTTCAATAATTATATTTAACAAGTACACTACGACTCGATGACCGGCCGTCCTGACATCAGAATGAACGGTCACTCTTAAAATGCTTTTTTCTTCTAGAATACGATGGAAGCAATTGTTTGAGAATAGGAAGCAAATAGAAGCAATAGGGAAGCAATTGTTAGGCATACATTCAACGTTAAATACGCCTAGTGACCGTTCATTCTGACGGACACCATTTGCCAAACACTCCGCGTGGCAGAAATATGACAGATGACGCCATCTGTATATTTTTTGTAATCTGTGGGCTCAGGTATTGCTTTTTTTTTTTCAGCAGCTGCCTATTTTTTATTTGAGCGCTCGACAATGCGGGCATTCCTTGACCATAGCACCAATCACCACTTTTGAATGAGCATAACATCGGGCGCATACTAGAATGCTAGACTGAATCAGATGTATTAACCACATACACACAACACCCTCTAGGCCGACACTAAACAGAGTTCCTATGTACTACGGGTACTAAACAATGATAAACATACATATACATGAAGGTACTTCATTTTGTAAATAAATACATATTATACATAGAAACACCCGGACCAAGACAAACATACATGTTTACGCACAAATGTTTGACTTCAGCGGAAACCTAACCGGTGACCGGCGCGGCGCGGCAATCGGCCACACTGCCACTCCGCCACCGGATCGTCATAGACCCCTATGATGTGCCCATATTTCTCTTTTTTTGTCTTATTATGTAAAAATAATACCTGTATTTTTACTTAATTTAAAGAAATTACGCTTTCTTGGAGTGTCTGCTGAAATGTGAATAGCCGTTTGCGCCGATTTATTCCTACAAATTGAATATCGAATTCTGTTTGAATGCCACGCGATGTATGATCTTCCAAAATAAATATTTTATTTAAAATGTTATTTGAATTTGCAGGCCAGTTGGCAAAAGTTGGATTACCTGGTTTTCTGGTACGAATACATCCTCAAATTGGTTAAAACTTGCACCAGTATTTGATGGCAAATTAAACGCTAGGGAAGCACTTTCTTGTATAGAACTCGAGCTTGCAACTTCGTTTGACGGCAATTTGAGTGTTGGAAAAGCATAATCAAACAAATATTTTACTTTTCCATTTTTAGAAAACTTGATGCAGTTTCTCTCAAAATGTTCCTCACATATTCTGTATTGCTGTCTCGTTTTATCATCAACAAGTTTTAGTAGGAGATCGTCGCGCCTGACAGCTTTAAGCCAATCATGTCGTCTGAAAGATAAATAAAATTACAATGCAAACGAAACACGACTATAAATAAGTAATGATGTTCGAATCTGCTATTTATCAATCGCATGCTATGAACTATATGCTAATTTTTTTTAGCATGCTATTGAAAATGCTATAATATAGCATGCTATCGTGCGAAGCGTCAACACCCTTCGTGTGACCGCTAGTTTTAGCACATGTACGATATAGCGCGCTGTCGCGCTATCCATATTTGAACGTAGGTTAATATAGCGTCGACAAACATGCTATTTGCCTAACGAGTCTAAAGACTTTACGCGTGGGCAGATAACATGGTGAACTGTAATGTTACACATGAATAAACAATACATATACATATTTGTACATTTCTTCTAAGTATAAAATGTAATCATTATGCACAACAAACTAATATTAACCAACTAATTAATAATAAATAAATCATTTAATTTTCCTTCATACTTTTCAAGCTTAGGACTGTATATAATCAATTATATTCAGTTATTTAAATCATTTTAACACACATGTTACACAGGTCATTCATAGATACACAGTATTACGTGTCCTATCACAGTTTTTTTTAATCAAACACAAAACACTTAACTTTTGAGAACGTAAAATAACTCGCGTACTTATATGCCTACTTAAATCGCGCGAGCCGTCGAGCCGCTAAAATTCACACGCTACGCAAGTTCACGTCTGGCTGCTCGCGTTAGCACGCGAAGACTGATCGCAAATATCGCAATTCGCAGCGCTGCGAACGTGCGATGTGCCGTCGCGTCGGCGCGATGTTTGATTGATATGCTATATGCTATTTTATAGCACGAACGAGAGCAGTATGAACTTGCTATTAGATGCGAAATAAAATTAGCGTGCTGTGCTATTGTGCTATATGCTATATTAACCACCATTATAAATAAGACATACTCAGGTACATGATAAACAGATAAACATACTGGTCGAGCACATAACACGAACATGAACTTTTGGGCTTCACCACAGTCGCGTAAAAAATAATAATTAATCAAATATTTACTTACCTATTGTACTCCTTGGGATAATTAAAGTATGATTTATTTTTAGTTCTTCTCGTATTATTCATACACACAGTACAATAAACAACCATTATTAATAATAAAATACCACGTTTTCACATTAAAACTTGCAACGTACAAAACAAACAACGTGCGTCGTAATAACCCTGAGATTGTCAACTGACTGTGCCTACGTAACGTAAACCGGTTTTTTCCAGTCTCGCCGCGTACACGACAAGCGGGCGCGGCCAGTGGTCACGCACACATGCGCCGCGTGCTTGTAGTAGTGCAATCGATTCGCGCTGTTGTATGAAGCTTTGTCTCTGTTCTGTTTATTGACTCATGTGCTGGCGCTACCACCCGCCGCTGTAGGGCCGTAACAGCTGATCGCACTATCAGCTAATACGGCCGTGTATAGGCAGTTTGTGTGTTCAGTCCTATTTACATCGCAATTTTTTGGAAAATCGTCGAGTTCTTAGATATTTTTCGGCAAATGATAAATTTTTCCGTAATGTTGTCGGTATTGTCAGGAGAAGGTTGTTATGAGATACATAGGCATACAGAAAACATATTAAAAAAATAAAGTAAGTAAATTAAAAAATGGCGGTTCGAACTTCGCCATGTCAGCTAGTCACGCACACAATAAATAGAATCAATTAAATTACTAGAGATGTTTTATAATAAACAAATTCTAATAACAGATGTATATTGCATAGGAATAATGTATTTATAAATAACATCCTTTGCTGGCAGGTTTTTGACACATGTTGAGTAATTTTGAGGTTATCTAGAACACTAACTTATCATAAGAGCTGTGCTAATGGAAATGTGCAGGGAGTGAGAGAAGGGTTACTGTGTGAGTGAGACAGGAGACCGGCTTCATTCCCATCCCTATTTCATGCTGTTGACTGTGTGAGTATTGACACCGGTAGACGGGCAGGGACACAGGCCTGTGTCCACTCAGAATAAATCAGTTTGGTTGGAGTTTCTAAACTCTTATTATTTGTACATGTCTGTTGATTTATCTATTTATGTATATAAAATTCTTGTGTCACAGTGTTAGTCACAATAATTCTTCGTAATGGCTGGACCAATTTATAAGAACTTTTTTTTGTATATTTGGTAGGTTCGAGAATAGGTTGTTATCTATTTTTCAAATCCCTATGGGTGGTCCCACCCAAACATTTTATTTTTTTGACTATTTCTTTTATCTTTTATGATCTGGCATACAACCGTTACTTTTCACCTTCTTATCACCAGCCCCTATTTTCTAATAGCTATATAAGTAATTTAATCATATCACTAGATCGGTTATCCACACAAGGCGCATACCAGAGTAACAACAAATCATAATTATCACAGTGTTAGTCACAATACTCCTCCAAAACAGCTGGACGAATTTGTATGAAATTTTATACGTATATTCGGTAGGGCTGAGAATTGGTCATACCTACTCAATTTTTCAAACCCCATAAGTCATAAGGTAGGTCCAACCCAAGCATTTTTTATTCTTTTAACAATTTCTTTAAGTTTTATTTTTCTCGCATTAAAAATACATAGGTACTTACAACCCTTAATTTTCACCCTCTCATCACCTACCCCTATTTTTAAATAGCCATATTAGTAACTTAATCATAAGTAGTACTATATTAAACATAATATAAGATTTTTTTATATCCATTTGTATCTTTACTAACCCATACTTTAAATACAAATGTTAAAGTATTTAACTCTGGCTATCTGTAACTATGAGTAATACAATTTTTTTATTTAAAATATAAATATCAGTAATTAAGTTAACATAACTTGACACCTTTATCCCCCAAGGGGTAGGCAGAGGTGTATTACACACCCACACTTTGCCAGTTATGTTTCAGTCTAAATGTAATGGGGGCGAGAGCCTATTGCCATCATGCCATCTACAGCCTACATTGTTAAGCGAGCAATAATTAACATTTTTTATGAAAAGTAAATATACTAGTAAAGCATCAGAGGGCCATGATCACCTACCCGGTATGGAATGCACTTTTTCACATGTACTTTGTCACAATGAAGATCAGCTATACTCCGATATTCTCGAGGAAAATTGTTTCTGTAATCCACCAAATTGACTTGCCTTGATGAAGGCATGACATGATGAATACTGTTATCTGTTTTATTATAGTACTCCATAGTTAATTCAGCATCTTTCTTTGGTACAACTATTTTCGTGCGTCTGATTTGAGCCCTATTTTCTTGAGCGGTTGATTTCTTTTTTTGGGCTAAAGATTCTCCTTTATCAGAGCTTATTTTAGGAATATTCAGAGACGGTACGACTTTAGGAAACAACTTCTGCCTTTTTTTATCTGGAACGAATAGCAATCTCGTTATCTGACGAGAAACTCTTGTAAACTTAATAAAATATACGTGATTATAAGTAGGTAATAAAGTACTACTTACTGTTTCGAAAATAGTTTGAAGCTAGAAAATGTCGAGAACAAACTCTCATTGTTGGTGAACTCGGCTTGCCTAGGTCTAAAGCACTCTCCCATTTTTTCTTCATAATTATGTCTTTTGGAAACAAATGAAAACTTATTCCCCGACGTCCATAAGTACGACATTGAGGAACGCAACAATATCTTGTGTTTCTACTTTTAGTAGCACGAGGTGTCTTTAAGTAGTCGTGATCTTGCATCTGTTTATGTTTATTGTTTACCTACTTAATCTCAACCTAACCTCGAAGCAGTTGTATTGAAGGCTGTCAAAGTGTCGTTCACACCAAAGAGATTGGATATATAATACATAGAGGTAGCCCTAGTACTGAAAAATTGAACACAGTCAACTGACGTGTAAGATACAATTTAGACAATTTAATGCCATCAAATTATATAACTTTAGTGATTCATCTTTTATGACAGTTCTATCATGATTTTGAATTTAGCCGTATAATATTTATATCGACTTTTCAAGTGTTGTAAGAAATCTTATCGATATGTCTATCCACCGTATATTTTTATCTCGTTATTTTTTAGATTCTTTGTGCACGTGATAAAGATTTATAAAATAAGTGGATTGCTACAGTATGTCGTGGAGAAAATTGGGTGCCTAGAAAGCACCATAGAATTTGTTCCAAGCATTTTACTGCGGAATGTTTTATAGTAATGACAGATGGCGCAGACTAAAAGAAAATTCTGTGCCAACATTACTCCTCGATTCTAAACGTATCAGTGTGAGTGTTTAAATAATTACTTGCTTTTACTTTTATTAGGGTAGCAGCGCCAAACAGGAGTCGGATCTTGGGCTCCATTCGATGTCTCGACCAAAGGAATAATTTAATTTTAATATTTTCTACAATTTTATTATCAGTGCATAGGGTTCCCACCAAGAACGTAGGGTCCCAAGCCAACCTCACCTGCAAGTGGTGTACCTGCTTATCAACGGATGAGGCTCTGGCAAACAAAACATTAGGCTCGCCACCTATTACGTGGGATCAAAAGTCTGGCAAAAAGTGGGCGTTTAATATGCCTCTGTCTACCCCATCGGGGAAACAGGCGTGAGCCTATGTATGTATGTTATAAACAATATTCAGCCAGCTACCTGCATTTACATTGTTGCCACGAAAAGCCACGACACGCTAAGCGACAAGCGATTTCGATGTTTATTTGTGCAGTTTAGTTCTGCACTGAGGTGACAGCGCCGGCGGCAGAATAGAGAGCGGCATTAACATTGAAATCGCTTGTCGCTCAGCGTGTCGCGGCCGTTCGTGGCCAGGCTGTTAGACGACATCCACTCATTTCATAGTTTTACTATATCCTTACTAATACCTATTATAAATGTAAGTGAATTTATTTATTTGTTAAGCTTTCACATTTTGACTACTCAATCGATCATAAAAAGTTCAATGCACGTTGCTGGGAGTAATGGGAGTACAGAAAAAGGTGTAAGGTACTTTTTATCAATCGGCTTTGGCCTATAAATCAAGCTTCAGGTATCATCAGTGATTGCTAGTGTGGCAAACACAAAGGGTATGCTTATTTATTTTAATATACTGCTTTGCATTAAAACGTGGCTTTTGTCTTTCTTTAGTGTAAGCGTGCGCCTTCCATAAATGAGACATCTTCTGTTTCTCCGACAACCAGCACTAAAGCGCCTACGTTAGTTACAATTTTCTCCGCCAGTAGGTACAGAAGCGATGAAAATCGTGTGCGCTAAACACTTACGTACAAAGAAAAACTACAAAAAAAGTTTTTCACCTTGAGCAGCTTGTTAAAAGACGTTTGTTAAAAATTAATTACCTATTTAAGACAACGTTCTAAACGTCTGATGAAAAAGAACATTGCTATGAATTCACGTATATGTCGGCGATACGCCAGGGTTATCGTGTCCAGTCCAGACTCCATTACAATAAAAAGACTCACGTAATATTACTTGGTTTATTTTCAGACGATTTCTAGCACAGAATTGAATTAAAATGTGACCTACAAACCTTTTTATAAACTAACCGTCATTACACTTAATGTTAACAACTGCCACTTCCTTTTCAACATATAATTGAAATTACTGTACAATTAATTATCAAAAATCAACATTAATATTGTTATGAATATTGCACAACACCATATGATTTATTTTATACGAATAACAAATCTATTGTAATAATCAAACGCTGCTTTACAACATTCGCAACAGATGGCGCTATCAACAGGATGTAAATATAAGCGCAGGTTATTTATTACCGTTAACATAAAAGTATCAGAATAATGTTATTTAATACTAATTGATTTTACTTTGAAAGTTTCTGGGGTTATCTTAATTATTAAGCGATAAATTAAATACCCAATATTTATAAAACAGTGAAGCAGTCAATACAGTGTCTAATATTCTAAAGTAGTGAAGTTCTCAGTTCTGTGTTCACAAATAGTTATTTAAATATCAATCTTAAATATCAGTGGCGGCCTTAGGGGGTGGCGAACGGGGCAATCGCCCAGGGCCTCGCTCTTACAGGGGCCTCGCGCAACAACTCAAGCAAATTTTAAAATATATATTTTTTTACATTTTTTTTTTATTTAAGCCTTTTGATTTTGATCCTTAATTACTTATTAAGTTTATAACATAACGGTAAATTAAAATTAAGTTAGTTCACTAATTAATTCATTCAAAACATAATTGAAAAATTCATTAGAGAATTTCAAAATAAACAATTTTGATGTCACTGTCGACAATGTGCGCGCAAACTGTTATCCTAGGTTTCAGGCTCTTAAACATCATGAGAGCATATTTGGTTTCATGTATAATATAAAAAAATAAAAGAAATTAATGATAGTGAACTTTTAACGCAATGCAGCGACTTGCAAATATCTATGACAGTAGGAGAATCATGTGATATTGATGAACATGAATTGTACGAAGAACTGAATATGTTCATCCGTGTGTATGAAGGAAACGATGACATTATCTCGGAGCTAAAATACATAATAGAAAAAAAAATACTGAAGTTTACCCCACTATCGAAATCGAAATAGTCCTGAGAATTATTGCTACCACACCTGTTACAGTTGCGTCTGCTGAAAGGAGTTTTTCGAGGCTTTAAATTATTAAAACATACTTGAGGAATTCGATGACACAAGATGGGCTTTCAGCCCTTGCTATTCTTTCAATCGAAAATGATGTAGCTTATTCGTTAGATTATTGTGCTTTAATTAAAGATTTTAGTCTTAGGAGAAGACGCAAACATCAATTTTAAAATTTATCATCTCTGTATTTGTTAATTTTGTAAATCTTCCAATGTAAAATATTTTAAAACTCAAAGTGGCTTGGGTTAAGTTGACGTCATTCTGAACTTTTGCGGCCATCAATGAAATTTGTATATTATGAAAGATCAGGATGAAACGATCAAAAGTTATTATGGCCACATTTCTCTAAACCATATCGGAACTGAGATATTCGGTTTAACATTTCTTCGTAAAATCGAATAAGTTATCACTCTTACCTGTACTATTTTAGATTCTCTTTCGTTATCATTAATAATAACAGAAAAATCATTCCTAATTCTTTAAAATAGTTTACGCTAAATTGTTTAATTACGTTCGTATACCTAATTAAAGCTGTCAAAACCATTTAGGTGAATATGTAATTGCGATAATCCAAATAGAAGAAGGGTTGATTTTGAAATAATGAATGCGGAAGTGCCTGACCTAGATGAATTTCCCATTTCTGTGAGATCCGATAATTTGGTAATATACGTACTTGAACAAGTACGTAGACCAAGCGACAAAAAGCGACGGTTCGTATCTGATCGAAGTATACAACGTTTTTTTTGTTTTACGAGGTGGTTTACGGAGAGCCGGAGTATGTGGTGTTACCACTAAAAACCACCTCGACCGCCAACCAAAGTCACCTCACGGGAGGAACACTGGGTACAGGAGCTGTCTAGTCTTCCTACTATGGCGCCAAGTTCAATGGAACCCATTCTTAGGGAAGGCTAAACGCCCTCAATTACCCTTACTGGCGGCTTCCCGGAGCAGCGAATCCTATCAGCGACCAGGCTCTGGCGGCCCGCGGCCCCATTGGCGGCTCTCTGCGAAGCCGCCTTTGTCTTCGGTCAGGATCGGCTCTCTCCCGATTCCACTCTGCAGCCTCCTTTTGGAGCATAACATTTGCACAAAAGGAGGCCACTGCTTGCCAGCCCTCCTCACTCACCAGCGTGGCAGTAACAACTGCTGGCGGGGACAGATCGCGTTCGATCTGGTCGACAAGGACTTCACGCTCGGACACCCATGCCGGGCAAACCTCCAACGTATGCTGGGCGGAGTCTAAGTCGCCTGCACAGTGGTGATATTGTGCCGTTCTTTCGCGTCCGATTCGATTCAGATACTCACCGAAGTACCCGTGCCCGGTGGGCATCTGTGTCAATCGGTAGGTGATGCGGCCGCGTTTCCGTCCAACCCACGCTTCAAAGCTTGGCAGAATGGCACCGAGAGCGCTTTGCCATTGCTGCAGAGCCTGTCGGTGTGCATTGCACCGCATTTCGAGTGCGTCCTGGACATCCCCGTTCGCTCCCCGGTGAACTGCGCGAGTCTGGTCATAGACCTTAGCGTCCATGTCCGCCAGGATATCGAAGGGCGGGAAACGAGCCAGAACTGTTGCCGCTTCTGATGGAATTGTGCGGTATCCTCGTACGATCCGAATGGCAGCCACCCGTTGCACGCTATTGAGCTTGGCTCTACAGCAGCGTGAGGAGGCCGCTATACGCGTGGCCCATATAGGCGCTCCGTAAAGGACCATGGATCGTACGGCCGCGCAAAAGAGACGGCGAACTTCTTCTCTGGGACCCCTGAGGTTCAGAAGCAGCCTTTTAAGGGCTCCTGCTGATCCGCGAACTCAAGGGACCATATGCTCGAAATGCTCTTTGAAACTTACCGGTACTTAATATACCGGTCTACTTGGACCTCCACACCATCCACTCTAATAAGCGAGCTAAATGGAACCACACTCTGTCGTTTCCTGTGGAACCACAGCGCCTCGGTCTTATGAGGCGCTGTAGGCCCAGCCCGCTTATCTGCGGACGACACAAGCCACTCCCAATTGAAAATTATGAAGATAGCAAACTGTGTAATATAATATTTTAAAGCATAAACATATGGTTTTTTTATTTCGTTTCTGTCCTATTACGTTGATATCATGTCAGTGAACGATCTTAAAACGTAAATAATCTTAAGTAAAACACTAAGCGCATCTCTCTATTAGTTTATATTGACGACATTCTGAAATCTTCAAATGCTCAAATCTCAGCTCCGATATTACTTAGGACAAAAATAATTGAACTTATGTATATATTTGATATAGTACTACGAAGTATCATAAAAATATTTCGTGGCCGCTGGAAAAAAAAATGACGCCACTGGTCCATACAATATTACCCAAACCCCTTTGATTTATTTGTATAATTTTAGCATTTCTCCTTAAACATGACGAATACCTAAACCAAATAACCTACTTTCGCATCACATACTTTTCACGAAGAACAAAAAGGGCCTCGCAAAGACCTGCCGCCCGGAGCCTCGCAATGGGTAAGGCCGCCTCTGTTAAATATTATTAACATTTTCGTAACAATATAATCATTATATATTAATTTGCGCCCATATATACTTGATAGTTTGCAAAACGAAAATATCGTGAAGAAGGATTTGATAATATTAGATCACGTGAAAAATTACAGTGTTATTAAAAAATACCTTTCACGCGCGGCTGGTGACAAAACACGTGAGATTAGCTTGAAGTTAAAAAAAATGCTGTGACGCTTCATTATTATGTGCTACTGAGTACCCATTTGAAACAAAAAAATATAGATTCCGTTTAAAAATGCAAGTTTGTGTAATAATTATATAAATACTATCCATTAACTAGCGTTCTGTAACTCGCCGTGTGGTTGACGGCATAGAATACAAGTGTCACCACCCCCTATCTTCCCGTGGGTGTCGTAAGAGGCGACTAAGGGATAACACGATGCAAATACCATCTTTGCGTATAGACGGAAAACTCGACATCAAACCCTATACGACTGCCTCGTTGGTCTCGCGGCATAAATGTGCGCGTGGGATCGGGAGGTCCCGGGTTCGATTCCTGGGTCGGGCAGTGTTATTGGGTTTTTCTGTCACGAAAATCTCAGTAGCAGCACGGAGTCTGGAAATGTGCTCGGTACGGCAATAGGCTCGCCCCTTATTACGTGGGACTAAAGTATATCTGGCGAAAAGTGAGTGTAGAAATACACCTCTGCCTACCCCTTCGGGGATAAAAGGCGTGACGTTATGTATGTATGTATGTAACTAGCGTTCTGACTGCTGTGGACACAAACTTACGGAATGTATAACATGTACATACTTACTTTTAAAAGTCTGTTTGATTTTGAACCTATATTATTGAAACTTTGATCGATATCGATAGCGGATTTGCTAAATCACAAAAAAATTAAAAAGTTACGAAATTTGTGTTCAAATTGTCTTTAGCCCTAACTGACAAACATAGTGCCATCTTCTTCTGGCAACTCTAATTTGTCATATGAGTGAAGAGTGTAGCTATATTCAATTTGTTCATAAAAATATCGTTTATTCCATGCTTTAGTTATTCTTCCATGGTTCACACTGTTCACAGACAACAGCTAAATTTCGCCGCTAGAGTCGCGCGGATATTCTATGCATCGCATTGGCGTAGGGTTGTATGTATTACAACACAAAACCCTTCATTTTACACGTCTGTATTTCTAATGTCCATGGACTGCATGGTAACTTTGTTTGGAATTTTCTGGTAAAGTTTTGGAAAAAATGGAAAGGAAAAACTACCTTAAAAAGGCGGTATATCTACGGAGGTCGCCGGGTCAGCTAGTTTATTATAAAATGTTAAGATAAATGTTATTTTCAGGGTTACTAAGAACTAAGACTAATATATTTATTTTTGTGACAGTGAACACCAATACCATCAGAAAGCATGTCGCCATTCAGCAGTGTGTCCGCCATTGTTTTTGTGTACGTTTTGGTACCAGCAGATAAAAAACTAAAACGTCAAACTTTTTACCGGTATCTGAGTAAAATCAGGCACTAAATCTAGGCACTCAACAACGGTCATCAGTTTTTGTTGCTTCAAAATGCATGGCCGTTCCGTGATGCTGCTTGCTTGTACGTTTTCTTCTATCTTCTTGCCACTCAAATTTCGTTGGAATGCAACCGGTTTTCATGCGCATTTTTGATACACTCCCCATAATATGATATTCCATATAGTTCATCATATCATTTGGCAACTAGAAAAATAAACTAACCTGTATTTATAGATAAATACCTACATTTAACAAAATAGGTAAGTCGGAACCAAAATAACCCCAAATATCTCAGTAAACAAAGTAGATATTACAGTTGCATGATTATATATACCTACTTAACAGGTGCAGGAAATTAATAATTCTTTTAAATACTTACATCAAAATGATCTTCACAAAAATACATTTTCGAATCTATAGACAAACTATGGGCATCATCCCTCCGCGCAAGTCGTAACCACTTTCTTCTCATTTGTTCATTGTTCGGAACTCTCACAAATAATTTATTTGGTGTCTTGATAGTTGTGCTCATACACTTAGGCACTACACAATACTTGTAAAACGTGGAATTCATTTTTAAACTGATTCTAATAAAATAAATGTAGTTACACCTGACCAGACGTCATTCACGGTTTGTTTTGTTTTGCACTCCGTGACGTCGCGCGTCGATGTCACTCCACTAGTCCACTCAGCCGCCATGATGGTTTTCAGCGTTTTCGCGTCAAATTCAAATAGGTTTTTAAAAAGTCCTACTTAATTATTAGTATGTAATGAGGTTAATTGATTTTAACACAATTTCAGATAATATTTTGGTTTATAATAACAAATATAAAGCCGTGTGGTTGACGGCATAGAATACAAGTGTCACCACCCCCTATCTTCCCGCGGGTGTCGTAAGAGGCGACTATGGGATAATACGATGCAAATACCATCTTTGCGTAGAGACGGAAAACTCGACATCAAACCTTATACGACTGCCTCGTTGGTCTCGCGGCATAAATGCGCGCGTGGGATCCGGAGGCCCCGGGTTCGATTCCTGGGTCGGGCAGTGTTATTAGGTTTTTCCGTCACGAAATTCTCAGTAGCAGCACGGAGTCTGGAAATGTGCCCGGTACGGCAATAGGCTCGTAGGTTACGTGGGACTAAAATATATCTGGCGAAAAGTGGGTGTAGAAATACACCTCTGCCAACCCCTTCGAGGATAAAAGGCGTGACAATATGTATGTATGTATGTATAATAACATCTTATAAAAGAACGAATACTTATTACATTTTTAGGACACAAGCCTTATAGATTTAGTGCTGATTCATTTAGGTAGTTACGTATAGTTATTACTAAGAATAGGGATTTGTGATTTAAAGGTGAAAATTAAAGGGAGTAAGTACCTATGTATTTTGAATG
Organism: Euclidia mi; assembly: GCA_944739405.2. Classification (NCBI taxonomy): domain Eukaryota; kingdom Metazoa; phylum Arthropoda; class Insecta; order Lepidoptera; family Erebidae; genus Euclidia; species Euclidia mi. The sequence goes on from OX123209.2 coordinate 19,726,555, forward strand.
CTTAAAAAAAAGTAAGTAACACTTATTTTCCAAAACAATAAAAATGTTTTGGGGTGGTCCACCCAAAACATGTTTACTAAATATATAAACTCAAATATGTATCTACATATATCTCTATACATCTATACAGGGTGTAAAAAGACCCTTAGCGAAAAATTAAATCCCATGTAGTAGCAATCACTACGAACATTTGTTACTTCGGTACCATACCTTGGAAATTACTGGTTCAGATGATATTGAGGCTCAAACTTAGTATGGAATATTTCTAATTAGGTACAACAGCGATGCATTTACCCCGCCAATATCATAGCCAATATTCTCTAGATGCCCTATGACCCCATGGATAAGTAGGTATTTTGAGCATTGCACGCGCGCGCTTTTAATTGCGGTTTAAAAAAAATGTGAAAACTTAAAAATCGTTTCCCAGGTATTAATTTTGGTTAGTATGTCTTAGCACAACGAGTAGACTGCGGCTTGGTGAAGTTGTTTTGTTTAAGTTTACTTCCATACTTTTATTTCGGCAGTTTGCGACCGCGCAATTTGGTATATTCCTGTAGTTTTTTGAAAAAGTATTTGTAGCTCTTATGTTTATTATTGGACGTCACGTGGCGCAGTGAACGGCGCTTGGAAATTTCTGCTAAATATCGCTTATCGCTATCCAAGTATATTGCTCCTTGAACCTGCGCAATAGGGAATATGCGTGTGATCCAGATATAAGCGAATATAATATGTTTATGACATTCTTTATCGCTAAAGAAAGACACCTCTAACATAATATTATATTTAAACACTCTAAAATTGTAAATATTAACTAATAAAATACTGAAAAATTACGAGCGAAATTTAAAATGTCGAAACGCAACCTATTGGCTACCCAGTGTAGCCAATAGCGATCCGTTTCGCTCATAGAGATATTAAGAATATCTCTATGGTTTCGCTAGACCCTAGTGACGACCATGAAGGTATAGATAAACATGGAGGCCACAGCTGCAACAAGGCCTTGAGTCAAATACCTACATTTCTCTATCTCACTCTCTGTGGTCTGACCTCTCATTTTAGCGTGGATTTAGTATTACTATCATCTTATTAAAATCTCCGAGTAAGCTCTTAAAAAGAGCCGACATATTAAGCAAATCAGAAGTTTACACGGTCAATTAATGTGTATTTAAATCAAGAGTTGAAATCCAATCACTTGTTAAAACTCCCAATATTGTAGGTCTCGAACGCTTATAATCATGGTTGGCGAGACAGTGAATTACAATCCCATTTCCTAAGGATTTGGTAATGTGGCAACATTGGCCACCATATGTCAAGTAAATCTTGTCAATATGGCAGTGGTTGGTTGAAAAGAGATGGTATGACCACAGTGAGCGAGATAGCGATACATCATTTGAGCTTCAAGTAGGTATTCGGAGTGCGGTCTCCATGTTTATCTATAACTTCATGGTGACGACACGGTTCGCAGAGGCACAGGCAGAGGATATGTCAAAAGTGTCAAAACAGTACCAGTTATTGTCAAGGAGCAAGGTTATTGTCAAACGTAGAGAACGCTGACGTAACCACAAAGTGCGCTAAAATGAGAGTGTTTAAACCAGCGTTATGTCATTGCAATTTTCAACAATAAATTTTAAATTAATGTTGACTTCTCCAAGACTAATATTTAAGTGAATAACGAACAGTTTTGTGGCATAGTGCATTAAATTTATCACCGAACCCCAGCTCGTAACCATATTTTGAATGACTTTTTTTATTGCCGTCGGAATATTACAGTTTTGTTCAAGTGTGTTCGTAATGTTTCCCTATCTAATTTTAACAATTGGCTCTCATGCTTTAATCTGAGATCAAAATAATTTTCAATTACAGTTTTCATAAGAATTAAGCTATCTATGACTGTCTAAGGGTCAGTCATAGATAGCTTTACTTACTTTATTGAAATAATTTTAAAGTTTATTTTCAAGTGCGTTAATAAAATCCTCTCCGCTGCGCTCCGTTCTGTCTGCGCTGGCCCTAAGGGGTCGTGATGTAAAACATGATTTTGTAAGTTTTGAAACAGCGACTGCACTATTTAATATTAGCTAGCGAGTCAGTGTCCAAGAATAATACTTACAGGTACAAATAATGTAGGTATCGTGTCTTTCATTAGTACATGGCGATGTTTTCTTTGTATGAAACATTTGGCGTCAAAATGTTTGCTACAGACAGTGGAGTTCGTCCTAGGAGTCCAATCTTGTCTATTTATAGTCTGCTTCCATTTTTCAAACAATGCCGAATTGCGTGGAAACCTAGAAAATAACACATACCTAATTACCTACTCTATTATCAAACTTTGAATACTTTTAGGTAGGTACTTAAATAACGACTACCTAATGTGAATAATAGAGTTGGGTTTAGAAATGTGCTGCCTCATTGGACGAAAAGTGAGGATATTAGGGGGGTATTCTCATACCTATGCTACATCATTTTTTGCCGGAAACGCCGTTTTATAAAAAAATAAACTACGACAAAATTCTTAATTTTTAGGTTGGGTTAGTGTAGGAACGCAAACTGATCGCAACTTCATTTTTTTTAACGCAAATTTGGAAAAAGGAAATAGAACAAAGGTAAATATACCCTTATTGGCCTTATTAAATATTTATTATTTTACTTACTATGCAAACAGGACTTAGTCTCAGAACCGATAAGGGGCACCCTGACTGCACGTAGTCTTGTGGTCCCTACCCCTAGAGTGATTTTTATAAATGCGGGAGCCAGAAGCTTGAGAGGTGACCGACTCAGGGGTGACCGAGAGCGTTTGGCGGGAGCACACCCGGCGACAGACTCAGTTCATAGTACAAACACACACAGTAAAAAATAATCATAAAAAAAAGAATATGTTTCCGGCGGCGGAAGTGGAGGGATGACCTCCTCACCTTCCCCCAACCCCCACCCCCCATCGAGGCAGCACGTTTCTAAACTTTAACTGAATAATATGTTATTTTAACATAACTTGACTAAATAACTTGTATTTGCGTCATGGTGTAACTAAAAAAGAGATTCAAGTTTTTATCGATACCTACTCGTGACGTCATCGCTTTGTCAAGCACTAGCGTAACCAAACGACTAACTATTTTACACATTTTCCAGCAGTTTCTAGAAAATAAGAGACTTAAAAAAATCTCTTTCTGAGCCGATTACTAGCCGAAAGTTCGCATAATAAGGTTTGAAAAATTCCAATGACAAAATCGTATTTACCTGTGAAAAGTGTATTGATTCGGATTATTTCCTCTTGTAACTTCACATCCAGGAACACAACACGACACCATAATTGTAAAATGTAATATTCTCAATTATAATCGAAGATTTAGCACAAAAATACACAAAATTCACCGCCTCTTAAAACACACTAGGGACGCTATCGCCTCTTACTCGCAAAAACAATGACATAAGACATAACGGTACTTCATGCGCTGTCTCTTTTTCTCTCAGGCCGTTTGAACTTGATTAGGAGTTCTCGCTCCCACGCTTCGTGTATCTTTCAGCGCAGCGAAAAAAAACCTTAATCAATGGGCAAAATTCCCCAGACAATCACAAGGTCATCGACCGTTTTTGTATGAGTGCGAAAGAGATGGCTATAGGTTGTTCCCTAGGATCAAGAATCAAAATGGACTCGACATTTGCGTACACCCGTAAAGTGGACGGACATAGAGTACATCCCGAGTTGGTGTTACCAGATGTTGTAAATGTTTACCCTACAATTCTACGAAGTACATAATTATTAACTTTTAAATAACATTGTATCAAACCTGAATTGAGTTAATTGAGTTGAATTGAATTCCATCCATAAGGTGTGCGATAAGTATTTTTTATACTTAATATTATTATGTAACTATAACAAAAATGTCAAATACAGGCAGACAGGCTTCACACGCCAAATAAATACGAGGCTCAGAGTTATATATATTTTATTATATTACTAGCTTTTTTAAATTCGGGGTAACACAAATCTACTTTCAGTCTCAAGTTGTGTGAAGGCAACTCTATAGAGTACAAAGTAACTCAGTCAATAACTCAATATCCATGATATTACATCTACCAAAAGGTACATAACAACATTAGCTTGGATACAATCAAATGTCAAATCCATGTTCTAATACATGTCCAATCTATAAATATTTTCGCATTTATATTATTTAGAAAATTATCACGATCGTCAAGTGTTTGTCTAAAATCTTCCAAACTAAATTAGGCCTTCTCAAATTGAAGGGAGGCACGAGCCCAGTATGCTCAGTTACATAATTATATTAAATCACCAATTGAGAGCAGGCTGCAGTAATAAGCTGTTACTAATATAAAAAACTTACATAAAGTGATTCTGTGGCTATTTCCGCAGTACTTGCAGTCGCAGGAGGATTTTCGGATTCCATACATTTGGTGCTGTCGTCGCATCTCAATGGAACCTAAAAAGAATGATAAAACATGAATAAAGATAAGCTAAGATTGTGTTTAATAAAAATAAAACCCATATTTTTTTGTTTTGCAATAAAAACATTACTCCTTTTCAATATAGCAATTTTCAAAGCGAAACTTGCTAGATTGAAAAAGAGTAATGATTTTTAACTTTCAAAGCGGGAGTGAATCGTTTCTTATGGGGTAAGCACGCTTCATTGTAGACCACAAATATAGCTTATCATGAGATGTATTGTGGTAATTTAAAAAAAGAAAATATGGTTAGTGATCGAACTATTTACAAACCTTTGGATATCGCTAATGCTTTTAATGACTTTTTTGTTGACAAAATTCATCCAAAATTAGATGCTGAATATAAACCAAAAGCATCCATTACATCAAGAAATGCTAAATCAATGTTTATGGCTCCCAGCACACCAAACGACATACATAGAATAATAATGTCATTAAAAAACACTGGCAGTGTTGGTTTTGATGGGATCGCCACTAAAATAATAAAGTCAGTATCAACCGAGATATGCAACCATCTGAGTCACTTAATCAACCTCAGTATATGTACGGGTATATATCCAGAGGCATTAAAAAAATCTATAGTTAAACCTCTATTTAAGAAAGTAAATAGGGAATTGATGGAATATTATAGACCCATCTCACTCATACCAGTCATCTCAAAGGTATTCGAAAAGTACATTTACAAACAGTTAGCCAACTTCATTGAAAAGAATAACATATTATGTGAAGAACAAAAAGGATTTAGGCAGCATAGAACCATCGATATGGCAATTTATGACTTTTTGTTTCCGATTATTAGAAATGTAGATAAACGACTCCCAATATGTGCAATATTTTGCGATATGACGCAGGCTTTTGACTATGTCCATTTTAATACGTTATTAAACAAGTTGGAAGCCTACGGTATAAGAGGCAACGTGCTCGAGCTAATGAAATCATATTTAGAAAATAGAACACAGATAACCGAAATTAGTCGCATCAATATAACTAATAAGCATGAAGAGATATCTCGATCCCGAGAACGCAAAATTACATTTGGTGTTCCACAGGGAAGCGTTGTGGGCCCTTTTGCATTTATATTATATATAAATGATATGCCCACTTCCATTGAGCATCCCTTAACTATGTTTGCTGATGATAGTACCATTACAATCCCATGTAGAAATGTAAATACATATGAAACGGACATAAATAATTCTCTTAACAATTTGATTAAATGGCTAGATAAAAATAATTTAAATATAAATTTAAGTAAGACTAAAATAATGCACTTTAGACAACGTATGCCTCGTGTACCTAACCTTCACATACATTACAAAAATGACGATATTGATGAAGTAACTGATACCAAATTTTTAGGATTACAAATAGACTGCAGTTTAAACTGGAAGGCACATATCGACATTTTGTGTAAAAAATTGAGTTCATCTGCATTTGCTTTACATAGATTATCCTCGATAGTAGACACGAAAACACTTCTAGCGGCTTACTACGGTATAGCTGAATCGCATTTACGCTATGGTGTCATTTTCTGGGCGAACTCGACCGATAAAGAGATAGCATTTAAGGCTCAAAAAAGATGTCTCCGGTCAATGTTTAGGCTAAAAACCACCGACAGTTGCAAGCCATATTTCCAACAGTACAACATATTGACACTTCCCTGTATATATGTTCTTGAAGTGGCTATGTTTGTGAAGAACAATCCACGTCGTTTTGAACGTATGTCCGATGTATACCCAAGAAATAGACGTGACAATTCAAAATTAATTAAGGTACCGTGTCAAACCACTATGATGCGCAAAAGTATTTATTGCATGGCCCCAGTTGTTTACAATAAATTGCCAAGTGCTTGGAAAGATTTGAAAATGGTGCAATTCAAAAGTAGACTTCGTAAATTATTAATAGATAAAGCATACTACAGTGTAAATGAGTTTTTAACGGACAAATTTTATTAAACTAGGTACCTCGAATTTTTTATTAATTTATTATTATTTATTTACTTAGGGAATATAGTGTATGACCTGGAATAGTAATTTATGATTGTTTATTTAGCTACGGACCAAGATTTTTTTTTTTTTTCATGTATTTAATTAACAATTTTATTTTATTTGTATGATGTATTATGTATAATTAAGTTGATATTTTAATGAAAATTTGAAATTTAATAATTTTATTTAATGAGAATGACATAATATTTTATATTGTAATAATTCAGTTGACATTTTAATGAAATTGGAAATTTAGAAATTTAATAATTTTATGTAATGAGGATGTCATAATTTATTTAATATTGTAATAATTAAGTTGACATTTTAATGAAATTGGAAATCTAGAAATTTAATAATTTTATTTAATGAGAATGTCATACATAATTTATTTAATATTGTAATACTAATAATTAAGTTGACATTTTAATGAAATTTGAAATTTACTACTTTTATTTGTGAGAACGACATAATTTAAATTATATCAATAAGAATTTGCATGCCGAATGGTGAAATATGGCAGAACTGATGTAAACCTACTACCTTCTTATGTATTACCCATATTTGCAAATAAATGCTATTCTAAAAAAAAAACAGTATTTTACCTCCTTGGTAACAATATGTAGTGTAGGAACTGAGAATGATTCCAAAAAAGTATTGCGGGGAGTTTTCCTAAAACACTTTGGTTCAAAGTGTTTAGAGCATACCCTTGCATATTTATTTGGATCCCAGTTTTCTCGTCCTGTTGCACGTATCCATAATTGACGGATCGTGAAGTCCTTTGGGAATCTATAAACAAATAATTTAATTACTACAAAGAATTCAAAGAATCGGAAAACAAATTAAAATTAAAGGTTCATATGAAACTAAATAACGGCAAATTACCCAAAATTAGGGTAATTTCCCAAACGCTTCTGTGGTATCCCTAAAAAACATTCAACGCTGTTAAATTAAAAAGTATCAATGACTTTTGGATAGCTCAACATTCAACGACCTATTGAATTCAATTGTGTAATACTAACATCGCGTTGATAATAAAATAGCATTGTTTGACATGTTTCCTTATATAATAATACACTATTTGTATCATTCTAGCAATATTTGCATGTATAAATAGATATTATAACTAAATATCGTACTTACGAATGAAAGGTTACGTTGTCACATTTCCGCTCACTACGGCTTTTACAGCCTAAAATGTAACAAATCACCATAATAAATCTGAACCAATGATATTCACTAAGCACAAATACACAAGTTCACAATCAATAACAATAATTACACAATATTTCGCGGATATTATCGAGAGCTCAACCGTTTGTTGGTCACAATATTCAGGTGTGTTGTGAGTTGTGACCAACAAAAAAAACGAAAACTCTGACAAAGACAAAAAATGACATCTTTGTCTCTTTTACTCTTATGTATATCTGTATGTCATTATCTCGGTCTGTCACGGTATTATTATTCACACACATCATCCTAGGGTTGTTCCAAACATGCTTATTGGTTTCAAGGTTAAGTCGACTTTTTTGCTTGGTGGCTAAGGGCGGTTTCAGATTAGCGTATTTTTCTGCGCGTATACGGTCGTTTCAGCATACGCGCTTACACGCGCGCTATATTACGAGCTTCAAAAAACCGAATGGGCATATTTCGGCGTGTTCGCCCGAAACTCGACAGATGTCACTACGACATCTTGTCAGTGTCAACATGGATTCTGACGGCTCGTGCATAGTAATGGCAATAACGGTTGTTTTGCAATAATGAATTATCCTGTTGCGTTATTATGTAATAACTGTTATTGTAAACTGTTGTCGTTATCCTGTTATTGTTTCACAAACACTGTAAAGAAAGCATTGGTCCGATATATTATACATTAAATATGTACTTCACGACAACGACAACGTCGACAACAGACAACAGTGACAACTGACAACTTGACAAGCCATAACAATAACAGGATAACTAAAATAATAAGATTCCCAAAAATAACTTAAGCAAGTATGACTTTTATTACGTTTCGTGAAAGATTATAATGCCGTAAGGTTGGCGCTGGGATAGTTGCGAGGCTCGGGAGCGGCAACTCGGCGAAACTCGAGCGCACGTGCGCCTATCGTCATCTCTCTCACACACTCGTGGTGTGCATATTGCATGCCTACTCTTACCTATCCTGTTGTCGTTTTAGCACGATAACAGCACGTGCGCCTATCGTCATCTCTCTCACACACTCGTGGTCTGCATATTGCATGCCTACTCTTACCTATCCTGTTGTCATTTTAGCACGATAACAGTTTATAATGATAACAGGGTAACTCAGTATGCAATAACTCATTATTCATTACGCTCAAATAATGCATTACCATAACTGTTATTGTAATAACGACCATTACTACCGGTCGTGCATATACGAGCTTAGAAGCGCGTCAACGCTCGTACGAGTTGCGCGTGTGCCAAAAGGCGGGCCTGTACGCGCCTACATGCGCTTCCCAAAACGAGCTTATACGCGCGTATAAAACGCTAATCTGAAACCGCTCTAAGCTACGACATTTTGAACGTCAATTTGTCAACAAGAAGTTTTTAGTGTAACTACGGTGGTGGTCAATTGTAGATGTTTGTAATTCTATTTATTTTGTTACGTCAATGCTAAAGGCACAGTAGTTAGGTAAGTACCTAGGTAGTATACGTATGTTTAGAAGGCAAACAGATTTGGAGTCATTGATGTAACTTTACAAATAGATCTATATTACTTTACTCTTTGCAAATAGATGTGCATCGTAGGAAATCCGATATTTCATATCTTTCGCACTCGTTCGAAAAGCATGTTTCGTAACGTGAATAAAATATATCTACCAATCGACCTTTCAATTAATCGCAAAATGCGGTGTTCTCCAGTTTAAAAATATTTTTCCCAAAAGCACTAACTTAACCAACTTAACCTATGGTCGTGCACAGCACATTATATCACAACAGATACCTAGTTATAAAAAATAATAATCGCTATGTAGGTATTGCATGGTATAAGACTTAACAAGATTGGTAAATAATATTTGTACCTAAAAACCTGTTTTGAACTTACAAACTATATTAATACGATTTCAAGGTGTTTATTTATTAAATTAATATAATCGATAATAATATTCAGTAATCGTTCCAACATTTAAATTTTACTGTATAATAAATTGTTCGTATGTTTCGATAAGTTTAAATCTTGTTCTAAATTTAAAATATTTTTTTAAATAATATATATTTATGGTCCGTTAGTCGCCTTTTGAGTTCAGGCTTATTATATTATCTGTTTCAGATCATCGTTATTAATTTTGGTCTTAGAATTCGTGGTTTTGAAATTGTACTAATTTAATTATACCAATTTGTTCCACTTTTTATGTAGTAGTGCAATAATTAGCTCCGAACGAACGAACATATTTGTCATTTTGTTCGCAGCAGAGGATTAAAAGTTTAAAGTAAAGGCATTTTAAGCGTATTTTCTTTTAGGTTACATGGTAACATAACTTCACGCCTTTTATCCCCGAAGAGATAGGCAGAGGTGTATTACACACCCACACTTCGCCAGTTATGTTTCGGTGCAAATGTTATATGGGCAAGCCTAATGAAGACCGTAAAAAAAATACAACATGTTACGTTATGTTGTAATTTTTTAAGTTCTTCCTCTTATAAATAACTTTTTGTATTCTTATTTCTTTCAAAATTGCCGATGTTGTATTATTTAAATCCGAGATTGAAACCGACGTGAATAGTCGAATACTAACATTAGATCTTGGAATGGCACTATTTGACAGGTACACGCGTCCGACATTGCCTCTCGTGACTATTTTGTCTTGTGCTCTGAAGTGTTTTGAGCAAATGACCGTATGTTTTGTTGGCAGCCAGTCTGTTTCATTTCTGAGCAATCTGATTGCATCCACGCATTTCTTAATAAGACGGTCTGGATCTTTAGGTATCCTACAAAATGATTAACATTATAATTATCTCATTTTTTATTTCGTACTACGTATGAATGGTCAGTTTATTATTATTTTAATTTATTTCTGGTGCCCTGTTGTGTCTTATTTACTTTATTTTTTATGAAATAAACATTTTGGTGACCTTCAATAGAATCATAATAGAATGTGATTGAACAAAATGTATAAAGCTTGTATTATTATAATATAATACATTTAAAAGGAGAATGACCAAAACTGGGCTATTATGTGGCACGTTTGCTTCTAAACCATTCATATCTAGAAAATCTTCTTATCTTTTATAATTGCATATACATTAATTTTATTTTAAAGCAAAACGGGGATTTTTAGTTCAAAATTAATAGTATCTGCGTTGTTCCGGTCGTGATATCGCCATTTCGTATTCAAAACTCATTTAGCATATTTAGGCAAATGTTTACAGTTTCTTGCAAACCCCTTTTAATAGGGAAAAATTACATTCATAGTGAAAACAGGGTGACATAACAAAAGTTCTAATAGGCAAAATAACACAGAAAATCTTATGATATTTTGAAAAATGTATTGTGGTGAAATATTTTCTATAAATAATACCTAATGTTTATCCTTTTTGCAACATATTACCCACGAAATAATGTTTTGTACTTATCGAAAATATGGGAACATATTTTTATTATACTGGCATCTGTAATGTCTTACGCAAAGAAATATAACCTTATTACTAGTCCAACCTCTCTAGTCTTACGTCAGTTACACAGAGTAGTCACGTAGTCAGTTATTTTGACATAAAAACAGTCAAATTGCTTTTTCACCTATGCTCATATCTCTATAATGGAAAATAAGTAATTTACTGTCGTTTATTAGGGTTCCGTAGTCCACAAGGAACCCTTATAGTTTCGTCATGTCCGTCCGTCTGTCCGTCCGCAGCCTAGCTCAAAAACGCCTGGTGATAGAAAGCTGATATTTGACATGAATATAGACATACGATATTGCAACAAAACTGAAGAATAAAATTTAGGAAAATATTTTTTTTAAGGGTATCTCCCCTACATATATAGTAGGATTGAATTTTTTTTTGTTGAGTACCCCATTGTGTGGGGTATCATTGGATAGGTTTTAAAAAAATATTATTAGTTTGCTCAAATCATTTTTCGATCAAGTGATTGATTTGTCAAATATCAAGCTTTGAAGTGAAAAAAATTGTTAGACTCAAGTGTCCCCCCCCACTGCCGGCTAAACTATTAATTTGGAAGAGGTGAAAAAAATCACAAATGTAGTACATATAACGAATTTAAAAGGAAAACTATCACGGCTAAGTAGACATCAGTAGTTTACGAGTAATCGTCGGTTAACTTATAAATACCTATTTTCTGCGAGTTTACATTGGGAGCGCTGGCTTAATCTTAAAGATGCCCGTTTTTAGTCCCATGTGAAACTGAAGTTATTATCAATAATGGCCATTATGGGTAACTACGGAACCCTACATTGCGCGTGGCCCGACACGCACTTGGCCGGTTTATTTACTTGAACAATCCTTTGTGGACCAAACAAGTTTATTTCGTGTTATCAAGACTCGTAGGTTGACTAAAGTATGAGGCAGTCTTTATTGGTAACATAAGTATGTCTGGACTTAGAACAACTAGCCGTGGTGAGGATTGCAGTTATGTAAACGCTTCCTTTGCGGTACCTCAGCAGCAAAACGTGTCCGTTCTTTGGACAAGCTATCTGATTCGGAGCTCAATATTTTGACATCATGGATAGCGCCAATCTGTGTAAGTGTTGGTTACTTCTCTTCTCAATTCCTACAATTCTCTCGTGCTCTCCTCGCCGAATATTCAAACTACTTTAATTGTTTGTTTCAGGAATTGAACGGAGTCTTATGTTTAGAATGCTACACATTAATATTGAAGCTGTTGTAACTTGGTCATACCTGCACCACATTATGGTATACGATATACAAGCTCCTGCTTCATTTTGAGGTGATTTATTTGAAGAAGATTTAGGTATAATAAAAAATAAAATGAAGAATAACATAAAAACTGTGTTTCATTCACCTATTAAGCATAAAACAGTGTTGTTTTAATGCCAACTTTGTAATAAGGTCCAATGGAATGAGCTTATCTTTTGCGAACTAGCCTCACTGAAATTCTCATTAATTGAACCACATGGTATTGAGAATTCTCAGTAAGAAAATATCAGACTGAATATCGTATTAATTTTTTCCTAATTTAATTAGGATAATATTTACTATATTTTACTGGTCAAATCATCGAGAAGCAAACTTAGCCCATCTTCCATATAAATTTGGTCATTCTCCTTTAAATCAGCTCATTCATTCGACAAAATTAAATTTAGATAATAGTATTCGTACTATTCGTCCTATAATACGAATAACAATGAACATAATTATGTGAGTATGAGACGAGGAATGAGCCATATAAATCCTGTAGTAAAATCGCAACACAACTCGTCACATGACGATACTCCCTCAAAAGTGGGAAATTGAACATTTCATTAATTGGTATCACTGTTACTAACATAACGATTTTGTGTGATTTTCATTGTTGTTTACAGCCTTTCATGTGGAATGATATGCCAGACGTTTTCAAATTATCTACTTTACGTGAATTACAACGTTTCACAACGCATTTTCCCATTTTGACGTTTTTTGTTTTTATATGCGTGGAAACTTGACACTGAAATCTGAATAACATTGTGACAGTAGGTATTAGGTCCAAGGACCGATCATGCGCGGCTACGAATCTCTGTACTGTATGCTGATATCAAAGAGTTTGGACGTTTAGACTAGAGAGAACATGCCCTATAAATTTCCTTATACCGAACGTGCAACATGTAATGTCAGTTGGTCTTAGTTGGTTAATCATAACGTCAAATTACGCGTCTCATTTAAAGAGGCATAGACTCTTTACATACTCATATCTTTGACTACATTCTCTAAATAGCCGTGCTGTGATCTGTCATCAGTGTAAAATTTGTTGGGCGTTTGTGTTTACATTTTTAATAACTTTCTTGCATTAAAATAGTAAGTAAGCTTATAATAATTAAATAGTGTACTCATTAATTAATACACATCGAGTATGTGATATCGGGATGTGGATGCCGCTATTCTCGGAACGGAAATAACAGGAGAAACTTTATCTTCTAGCAGTGAGTCGGAATTTTCCAACAAATTTATTTACTTTTCTCGTATTAATGCTATAATGAGTGTTAAGTTTACACAATATCATTGTGTTGCAAATCAAAGGAACAGCTTGCATACGTATGTGTTATGAATTTAACTCACAAATTGTTATTTTGTACATTTATTGATTTAATAGCCTTAGTGATGGGATTTGACAATGAAAGGAGATATCGATGTTTTTTCATTGAGGGATAAATACGGAAACTAACTATCGGACATGAATGTAAAACTGTCGCTGGAAGCGACAGCGGGTAGCCGCGGTTGCTAAGTTGGCAATAAACAAAGACGTCCAGCGGTCTAATTTTCTATCGCGCGTTTGATAGTAAGCGCAGTTTAATGTACATAATTTACTTAGATACCTACCTTAAAAGTAGCGTCTATTAACCTAAAGCCAAGTGTTCCAGTGTACGCGCGTGTGTAGGCTTACATTTTTGCATCTATAAAATTGTAGATGGATTAGGGATGTGAGTAGCATTTTTTATTATTAAGAAGGTGTTTTATTTTACAGGTTGCCTATTAATGACGTCACAAGAAAACGTTGGATAAATGCCGATGGACGGCCTAGTTTGATTTAGCAGAAGTACCACCGTATTTGTTCACATAATTTTGAGAAAGACTGTTTTTAAAGACAGAAAGCACCTGGCGTCGTTTAAAACCGAAAGCTCTGCCTACATTACATTTATGCCCAGACATTGCACACCCGGTAGAATTATTTATCCAAAGCTAAACAAAAAGTGTGTAATTTTAGTTTGAACATATTATTAAATATAATAATTACAACGATTTTAATTAATCTACCTACTTCTATACTATTTATCATATTAGTGCTATCCTGACTGATCAAAGACGTCTTGCCTTGTAGTCCGCTACATAATATTCTACCATAAAATATAATATTCTTTCACATTCACACAACATTATCTGGTCCCAAACTAAGCATATCTTGTACTGCGAGTACAAGACAATCGATAAACATGCATATATACTTTTCTGTGAATATATTACATATTATACATAGTACCATCCAGACCAAGACAAACATCCATATTCATGCACACAAATGCTTGACTTGAGCGGGAATCAAACCCGCAAGCTTCGGCGTGGCAGTCGGATTACCTACAACTCTAAAAAAGTCGAGCAGTGTCCAACGTTAGCGATAGCAAGCAACGTGATATGATGCGACGCAAACAAATTGCCAAAGCCTGCCGTGCCGCATTAGCCAATCTGGTATAATTCGTACAATACATAATCTAAGTGACAGTTTCGTAGCATCTCATCGCCACGCATCGCTCATTAGTTTATGAATACTTTTTGTCAATAGATTTTATGGCTAAAACGAACAATTAAACACGTGAATTATTTTAGTACTGTCTGTCTGGCAAGTCCTTGCAAAGCACTGTCCTGCGTCGACAGCAAAAACTACAATTTCAATATTTTAGTTGTTTACTTCTACGGCTTAAATATATCGACACATACTAAAGTTAGACATTTGACCAAAAATATTTATCGATAAATCATCACTGTTACGAACAACACTCGGTTTCCTAACTCTATGTTTTGTCTACTGTTTGCCTACCACGCGGCTGCTATAAGAGCGTGCTGCTAAACCTATCGACAGCTCTTTCTATCATACTGCATGTGCCATTAGAAAGAAGATATCAATCATAGCAACCGTTGTTGTTATTTAGTGTTACTTCTATGCCTTAGGTTATATTTCTTTGGCTGATATAGTTTTTAAACCGATCAATGTTTTGAGTAGGTAAATTAAATATACAATGTACCTACGGTATGTACATCTTATCATATAAATAGGTAAATAACCAAACATTCCGTTATCTTATCACCACTGTTCATTTATGCAAGTTCATATTATAATATAACCCACGTGGGTATTTTTTAGTATAGTATTGCCAAGTATTGCACTCAAAATTATTTTAACATTTGTAATTAGTAGGTATGTATAATTTAATATGAAATAGGTAAATAATTTTGATTATATTTCTCAGAAAGAAACGGACAGAATTAAAAAAAATTAGAAAACGTAAGAAAATACGACATTTGTAATTAGTAGGTATGTATAATTTAATATGAAATAGGTAAATAATTTTGATTATATTTCTCAGAAAGAAACGGACAGAATTAAAAAAAATTAGAAAACGTAAGAAAATACGACATCTCTCATTAAAAATGTACTAACTTACTAAGGAGCTAGGTATTATCTGTCTGCATTAAACAGAAAGAATTAACACACATATAGACATTTCTTTTTACATGAGCAAGATGTCATAAGTGTAAGCAAGACAGACATACTGTACCTATTGCCTCGCTTGGAATACTTGGGTGGCTATTCGTTTTCATGAACCCTATTTATAGAAAATGTCCCAATAAGCGGCAATAGGCTCGCCACCTATTACGTGGGATCAAAACACTGGCGAAAAGTGAGCGTTTAATATGCCTCTGTCTACCCCTTCGGGGAAACAGGCGTGAGTCTATGTATGTATGTATTTATAGAAATAGTGATGCACTCATGGATAAATCAAAAACTATTAGTTTCAATCAACAATCGAAGTTCAAACCATTCTCATCCTTGTAATACAGAGTGTAAAAAAACCTTTAACGAAAACTGAAATCCCATGTTATACCAATCACTATGAACATTTTTTACTTCGGCACTATACCTGGGTAATTACTGGTTCAGGAGATCTTGAGGCTCAAAGTTACTATCGATTTTTTCTAATTAGGTACAAAATCGATGCATCTACCCCGGAAAAATTTTCTTTAGATGCCCTATGATCCCATGGATAAGTAGGTATTTCGAGCATTGCACGCGCGCGATTTGAATTACGGTTTAAAAATAGTGAATACTCAAAAAAAATATCGTTTGCCAGGTATTCTTTTTGGTTAGTATGACTTGCCATGATGTCCACAACGAGTAGACTTCGGCTTGGTGATGGTGGTTCTGGTGACACCCTGTATAGTTTGTGCAAATATGTTTAGGGAAGCATCGGCAGAGCATTGTGAAATCTATTTGTTTTAAACGTTCATAAATGGATGATCCGATTTTGATGTTGATATGGTCCTTGTTAAATTCCGTAGAAAACACCTGTTCCATCCTTTCAATGATGACGACAAAATCATCGGGTACCATAGATATAGTAAAATAGCTACTAACACGAGAGATCACAATTGTCTTAAGTTTTTGAAATCATATTTTTTTTAATTTGTTGTACGGTACCCTGATACTTTCGACATAAGTCGTGATTTTAAGTTTAATTATCAATGTAGTAGTTCAAATAGAAGTTGATGTTTACTCACCTTACGCTTTTGATCATCGGAACATCCCGGCTGGACAGGTTGCAAAGCATCCTGAAAAGTTGAATTACTGATTTCAAGGGCGTCGCCAAGGGGGAGGGGGGCAGGCAGAGGCAGCTGCCCACCCTAGAGATTAAAAAACCCTACAGTTCATACTTTTCTCAATACAATTACTCATTTTCGATATTGTTACGCCATCTATCGGTGAATGGGGGTACTAGAAGAGATTGAATGTATCGGTGGTTTAAAGGTAATTCAGCTACTCTGTACTAGATGGCGTTACTGTATCGAGTAATAGACTGTTCGAGATTATTTCGACAGTTTTGTAGAAGCATCTAGAATGCGCTAGTGATGTGATCCGGCCAGTATAAATAGAGCGCGACCGAACGGAACGGACACAGTTACAATTGGAAGAATCGACAGCGATCAAGAAGCGAAGAGAAATAAGTCGGAAGTGTTTAGTGTTGTTCTAGTGGTGTGAATAGTGTGTGTATCTAGTGTTATTGTGTTAGTGAATAAAGTGCAGTTTTTCTGGCATAGTGTATATAATTTATCACGAACCCCAGCTCGTAACAAATTGGTGTCAGAAGAAAGGGATAAATTATGCCGGTTATGCCGAAGGAAGAAACTGAAGGTGTGCGTACCAGGAACCAGCGCCAGCAAGACCTGGACCAGAGACGCTTCGGAGACGTTTCTTCTCCATCGTCTGGTGGACCAGGCGAATCCGCGGATGCAGTGGAGCCTACAAGCGCACACTCCGTGGCGGTGCCCGACATCGCGGCTCTGATGACGTTCATCAGAGCCGCGACGTTTCACGAGACCTGTGTCGCTGAAGTGGAGAGGAGATTGCGTGGGCTCGGATCCAACGAAGTTACATCTGCGACTGTAGTGCCCTCACCTCGTGGGTTTAAGGTGCCACCATTTGATGGCTCGTCATCATGGTCTGCATACAAGATCCAGTTTGAGGCTGTGATGCGATCGAATGGGTGGACCAAAGAACAGGCCTTAACCGCCCTAACCTTGGGCCTTCGCGACCGGGCCTTGACAGTGTTGGAGGCACTCGGACAAGACGTCACCTACGAGAAGCTTCTGGAGGCGTTGGAGGTGAGGTACGGATACGCGCACCTCGAACATGTGTATCGTGCTCAGCTGAAGAACAGGACACAACGCACCGGAGAAACTCTGCAGCAGTGGGCTCTAGAGGTGGAAAGGCTGGTCAGGAAGGCATACCAGTCGTCGCCTGCGCTCATTGACGGGAACCTCGTACAAGCGTTTACGGATGGGATCCGGGACCTGGAAGTTAGAGCAGCGGTAAGACTTGGGCACTTCAAGTCGCTGAAGGCAGCCTTATCCTACGCTCTGGAGGTGGAAGCAGCGCGTCACGAGGATCGAACTTACCGTATCAGGGAAGTTGTTTCTTCACCACGGTGCTACAACTGCGGGGAAAGAGGCCATATCCGCTTGAGCTGCCCAAAGCGTAAGCGGCACGTTGGTACCCTGTCTCCACCAAAGGGGTCAGCTTACGTACCTGTCTGGCGGCAAGAGCAACGTAGCGCAGATGCTCTGACAGGTAGGGCTTACCTCGACCAACGCAAACACTGTGCAAGACAGGAAGCGAAGCCGGCAGCGCTAGTGAGAATGTTGAAGACGGATCTGAGCGACGGATGGAAAGAAGCTTTGCAGAGTGCTCAGCAAGAAGACAAAGACGTACAGCCGATTCTCGAATGGAAGAAATCAGGCGCTCCTAGACCCAAATGGAGTGATATCGCAGCAATGAGCCTTGTCACCAAAGGTTATTGGGCACAGTGGGAAAGCTTGGTTATCCAGGATGGAGTTCTGTGCCGCAAATGGGAAAACGCTCGAGGTAACCAATGCCATCTGCAAATGGTAGTGCCCAAAACTAAGGTGCCGGAAGTCTTGCAGCTCTATCACAATGGTGCTTCGGGAGGTCACATGGGAGTTAAGAAGACCCTTACTAAGATCCGGGAGCGGTTTTATTGGCTCCACTGTCGGGATGACGTCGAGGATTGGTGCCGCAAATGCACAAGTTGTGCGGCTGTCAAGGGGCCACATACTCGAAGCAGAGGTGCATTAAAGGTGTACAATGTGGGAGCCCCATGGGAGCGCATAGCCTTGGATGTCGCTGGGCCGTTTCCCGAGAGCCAGGATGGAAACAAATACTTCTTGGTTGTGATGGATTACTTCACGAAGTGGCCTGAAGTGTTTGCAATCTCAAATCAAGAAGCTACCACAGTGGCCGACAAGCTGGTGCATGAAGTCTTTTGTCCATTCGGGGTACCCTTGGAAATCCACAGCGATCAAGGCCGGAACTTCGAATCCGAGGTGTTCAAGGAGACTTGTCGTGTGATGGTTGCACATAAAACCAGGACCACGGCTTATCACCCGCAATCAGATGGCATGGTTGAACGATTTAACCAATCACTGGAAAGGTACCTGGTGAAGGTCGTGGAGAGCAAACAAAGAGATTGGGACAAGCACATCCAACCATTCCTTCTGTCATATCGCAGTGCGGTCCACGAAACCACAGGAGTAACACCAGCTTTTGCCAATTTCGGCAGAGAATTACGTTTACCAGCAGACTTAATCACCGGTATTCCGCCAGAATCTCCACGCAATGTAACGGATTACGCGACCGAGCTACGCAACAAGATGAACGACGTATACGAGCACATCGGGGAGTCAGGACAACAGATGTCTGAAAAGATGAAGACTCGCTACGACCGGAAGGCAAACAACAAAGGCTTCGACGAGGGATCATTGGTGTGGCTTCATAACCCAGTACGTAGCAAAGGCAAATCGCCTAAGTTACAAGCTAGATGGGACGGGCCATATCGCATAATTACCAGGATGAACGACGTCACCTATCGAATCCAGAAGGGGTCGCGAGGTGCACCGAAGATAGTTCATGTGGACCGGTTGGCTCGTTACCATGGGTCCAACGATGTTCGAGACGAACACGTTTAAGAGGGGGGCAGTGTTACGCCATCTATCGGTGAATGGGGGTACTAGAAGAGATTGAATGTATCGGTGGTTTAAAGGTAATTCAGCTACTCTGTACTAGATGGCGTTACTGTATCGAGTAATAGACTGTTCGAGATTATTTCGACAGTTTTGTAGAAGCATCTAGAATGCGCTAGTGATGTTATCCGGCCAGTACAAATAGAGCGCGACCGAACGGAACGGACACAGTTACAATTGGAAGAATCGACAGCGATCAAGAAGCGAAGAGAAATAAGTCGGAAGTGTTTAGTGTTGTTCTAGTGGTGTGAATAGTGTGTGTATCTAGTGTTATTGTGTTAGTGAATAAAGTGCAGTTTTACTGGCATAGTGTATATAATTTATCACGAACCCCAGCTCGTAACAATATCAACTGCCCCCCCTCTCCTCCCAAGGCTATCGACTAGACTTTATGAATGCCCCAAAACATGACAATAACTTTTGAAAATAAAATCAAACCCACCTCTGCAAAAATATAACATACTCTTAATTTAGGGATTGCCCATTCATAGAGTCTGCGGCTCTTCTTCAAAGGCTGAAACATTTCAGGCTCAAAGTGAACCGAGCATATGGTGCTATGTTTTTGAGGGAACCAGGTTGGTGGCCTGCCTGTAGCATCAATCCATTGACTTTTTAAATCCGCACCTTTTGGGAAGCTGAAAAGGTACAAAAAGCAATTTGTTTTTCATTTATATATATCATAAGCTAATTCTTAATCCGAACCGGAAGTAATACACAAAAACCATAAAAATAGCACGAGGCTAATACATAGCTTTAACACACGCTCGAACTTGGCCCGAACAGACCACGGATTTGGATCGCCTCCGTACCAAATCTGCTCGTCTGTAGAGTAGTCCTGCGAACATAATTATTATTAATTGAGTCCGCCTCGGTCCGCTAGTTTGCACTGTTTGAAGCAACTGTCCGATCCGGTCGTCTGTAGCGAGAACGGATTTGGTCCGCCGGACCAACGGACTTGGTACGTCGGACCAAATTCGAGCGTGTGTTAATAGCTTATGGCATAACATATATTATGATAATTCAAACACAAAAACACACCACCGTGTATTAACACAAAATCTAATTTAGTTACTTTACAAAAGTTGGTTACGCGTTTCTATTTCTCTACTAAGCTACGTCTTAAAAATAATCAAAATAAGTAAAAACATAAATTCATATCAATCTTCCGACTGGGTTGGATTGAAACGGTTGACAAATTGAAAAATATGAAAACCAACAAAGCAATTAATTCATTGTTGTCGATAGTCTACGTTAGTCGATCTGCACAAGCACATCACTAAATCGTTTAGTCTTTGGAAGAAGTTACGGCCGTTCTACGCGATAACGCGATGCATGGCGATGCATTCCTTTATTAAAGTATCGTTTGGTGATGTTTACATTGTCCAGTCACTTCGCGACAAAGGGTCACGGTCAAAATGGGCGTAAAACCAACAGCTTTAAAATATATTTTATGTGAAAGCTAATGACCATTACTTAATTTTATACTATGACGGCAATCACCCAAACAACCGGTGAGCAGAGATATTCAGTGTTGTTCAAACGTATTTTTCATAGAATCCAAAACAATCGCTGATACAACGGAGATAACACGACACGATGTTGTGCAGAGCTAGGCCAATGAAACCAATCTATTGGTTGGTAACATAACGGAATTACTACATTCCATCCCTTTCTAACTTCTCACTTACTCCGGCGCCGACCAAAAAACAAGCGTGCGGGCAGGCCGGGCAATGCGCGTCAGTCGCCATTCATATTTCATTGAATTATATAGAGAGGAGTCATTAGATGATTTAAGGCGAGGACATATGTGAATTGGGCGTCATTAGGGGTAAATTAATACCGTTTTTCTCCGTAATTGTTATAGAAAAAAAATACAAAAAAAATGTGTTAATCTACAATTCTACATCATATAAAGCATTTTCTCTTCGGTACCAAATCCTAAAAAAGTAATTTAAATATCTGAATAAAATATGCAAAGTAACCTCTGTTTTTGTAGTTATTACCTTTTTTTATCCTAATCTATCAATCATAATATTGTTTAAATTGAATCAGCCTCTTATATATTAGAACACCAAGGGAACCTTCAGCTTATTTTTGCAAATAACTTTACTTATTATTTTTTAACGATTTTTTACGTCACCGATACTCGCAAATCGCGCGTGGACAACTAACCACTAGTACGAGCATGGTCAACGGCGTATATCCACCTCTTAAACAGATGTAATATTCTGCAAACTAATGTGTGGTTTCTTCGAATTAAAGGTCAACAGTCGCGGCATGTCAGATCGCGCACATATAATACTTACATTTTCATCAATAGGGACCAAATCGGTAGAAATGTGGTAGTTGAGCATTACTGTATTTGTTTAACAGGCAGAAGAACAGTAGGAAGTTGTGCCCACATAGTTTCAGTTTTGTGGTTTTTAGGATAAGGACGGCACGAGCCTTTCATTGCACCCGCAGAACATTTATTAGATGTTATAGTTGATGATAACCATTGATATTTAAATAAAAGGTATCAATATATAGTAGTTTTTAACAAATATGTTTGTTTTATTTAACCAATCTTTGGGATTTTTTTGCAGTGATACCCGGTCGATATTGGGGTTAACAAGTATATAGGGGGTATTTAGAAGTACAATAAAGTAAATTACAACAAATTTTATTTCTGTTGGTTTTACGCTCAGCTCTCATACAAAAATGCCCATGATCCTTTAGCTTGTGGTTAAACAGCAATGTGTTTATTCGAAAATTATACTGTCGCTCTGACATTTGGAAACAATAATAACATAATTAAACTTGAAATATTTTACGATTTGTTGTTTTTCATGATTTTAGAAACATAATTATGTAGAAAAATACTTGTACTTACATATGGTAAGTGATTCCATTCTTCACAAAATTTTGTCTAGAGCTTCGGTTTTTACAGCCGACCACTGAACAATACGGCATTCTTATAACTTGTCGCGATCACGGTCGAGAGTGTACTGATTCGCGGAAGCGGCCATTTGCTTACGATACGACCACTTTTAGCATATCGCACGGACACCGACACTCCCCCTTGGCACTTCTCCTCTTGTTTATATTTATATGGGTGGTAGCTCAGATGAACTCTTTTTAGTTCATCTGAGGCATGGTCTAAACAAACACTGAGGGTGGTACCATGAGTATTTTTTATCTGTGCCATAATTCTTGTAAAAAGTGTTTATGTGCTGAAATTCCAAGCGCGCTGCCAAAGAGCTCAAATATTATATAGAGGCGTATTTCCTATGGGCGCTCTGAAGAGAAACTTTCTGTAACCCAAATCGCCGCTTGGCGGCGTGGCAGTCGGGCTGTGACAGCTGTCTCTACGAGAGCAAGAATGACTAACGTTCCTCCTGTTTATATTAACTACGAGAGCAAGAGAGACGGAGGACGACATGCCGCCGACGGCGCCAACTACGAACTAAACTGGAGACAGTCTCCACTTAGAATCAGCACATGAAATCCTTAAGACTGCGCTTCTATGTAAATCTGTATTCATTGGCGCTGCTAAGCTGCTTATATAGGTAATTTTAGGGTTTAAAAAGGATCGGCAGGGTCTTAAAGAAATCTATTTGATTGTCACAAAACGCAGTTTTGTAAACATAATTGTGACTATGACTATAGGTACGTCGACGAAATGAGTAGATCAAAATAAATCATTTATATTTTATATGAATTGAAACTGTAGAATGCTACAGTGCATCTTGCACATTCGACATTGCGATGCATACCGGACTTTTATTATTTCGAACCTAGTAGGGTTGATATGGCTGTTGCTTAACTTATACGCTTGTCTAAAAGTCTTGTTTTTATCGTCTTCGTAAATTTGACTATGTAGTAGGTACCTAAGTGTTCATGAAGCAGGCGGCGTCGTGGCGGTAGCAATGCCTGACGGCTAGCGGCCATTGCCACCGCCACGGAAGAGTCATCTTGCGGAAGTCATCAGGCACGGAAGAGCCAAGGAAGAGTCATCTTCCTTGGGGCCGTGGGCAATCAGAGATGGCAACCTGGCTGCCTGACCACGAACGGCCCCAAGAAGACAGCGGTCTCGGATAGCCGAGGGACCACTGTACTCGCACTGTACGAGGTAGCGAAGGGAGGGCACTACCAACCTAGCCCTTTCAGAGACTGAGCCCTTCTACGAGACAAGCGTAACGGGACCCAGGAGCAGCACACCCGCGTTCCCTGTGTCCCATTCTTTTAAGCGCTGAGGCGGTTATCGTGACACACGACACTCGCAAGGTTAAGACCAAGGAGCAATACTTATAATAATTGCTCCTTGGTTAAGACGAATCGATTAACGTAAGAATCATCAAAATCGGCCTACGCATTTGGTCTCTAGAACGCCACATAGAAACAAACATACATACCCTCCTTTGCGTCACGCAGTCAGGTAAAAATGGATATATCGAATATTGAATTCAGCGGTATAATTATGTAAATGTAAGTACTTTTTTATATAGACTCACGCCTGTATCCCCGAAGGGGTTTAGTTGTTAGTTTAGTTGGTCGTGGGTTTTCCGCACTTAGCCACTTATTTGCGCCATTGTGCGTAAGTGGCGACTTGATTGACGCCGACTATTCATACCACCTTAGCTCCTTCCAGAAAGCCATTAGTTGGCTGATGTCGTTCAAAGCCTCACACATGGTTCTGGGGTTGTCCAGCAGCTTTGCCCGTTGGTCGCTCACACTTATGCAGTGCAGAATGACGTGAGCGGGTGTTTCTTCGGTTTCCATACAGCCCCTGCACAGTGGGCTGTCCGTACCGCCTATGTTGAATAGGTGCTTGTCGAGTGGACAGTGGCCGGTTATTATGCCTGTCAGATGCTTAAGAGTTTTTCTATTAGAATGCAGCAGCTTGTGCGAGAGTCGCTTGTTCAAGCAGGGGATAGCATCTTTTACGCCCGCACCTGTCCCATGCTTCGTTTTTGAGCCGTCTGTGTATACTCTGACTTCGTGTATACCAGAGCTGTCTTTGTGTTCCTCCTGTAATTGGATGCGATATTTTTTGTCAAAGACAAAGGTTTTAGGGATGAGATCGCAAGCGGCCTCTAGCATCGGGATCTCTTTGGTTAAGGTCCCTTTTAGGTGTGCGTGGATTATTCGATCATCCACAGCCCGAGCTTGTCTAGACGGATTGCTGCAGCGCCAGCTTTCTGCTGGATCATTAGGTGCAGCGGTCTTAGGTACAGTAGTATCTCCAAGGCGGCTGTTGGGTTGGTCTTCATGCAGCCAGGGGCCTTACTCTCCAAAATAATGCCAATCTCAATTTAAAGCCAATACAATTCCAATGTCAATTTCATGGTCACGTGGTTTCGTACTCTTGAAATCAATTTTGTCAACATTGGATTGAAATTGGGATCGCCCTGCGATTGGGAGGACTAGTGTTGTTCAAAATGTTACTATAAACCAACATTATGACTTTGAATGTCTGTATTTTATAAATAACATGGTAAATAAATAAATAGAATGTGGCTAATGGTTTAACTCAATGATTTTATCGTTTATAAGTCAAATGAGCCCGAAAAAACTGCTAATATCATAAATATGCCATTTTTGGCTGTATGTGGGAGTGTCGTTGCCGCCACAAAAAAGTTAACCAAGCTGCCAAACAAAACATAAACAAACTTATCAAAGTTCTTCAATTTCAAATTACGCTCGAATAAAGTGAAAAAAGTTTTATTTTAAGTTTTCCAGTAAGAATACGACTATAATAATTGATAATTTTAGTTCCGTTGTACATATTTATTGTTACGTTACGAAGTTTATAGAAGCGGTAAGTAAAAACTACCAAGATTACATTATAAACATTATCTCGATCAATGTTTCCTAAACTGCGTGATGTAGTAGGTATATAGGTACTAAAAAACTTATGCATTTTCAGTTATAATGGCTTATCGTCCTAGCTATGCCCAGTTAGGAGCTTTGGTGGAGTTTCTTGAAGAAAATCCAGGCGTAGCCAAGTGTTTGCTTCGCACCACCCAAGCCTAGCAAGAAACTAAGAGGAAATGGGTGAATTTGGCTACCTCTTTAAATGCTCTTGGAGGAGCTAATAAGGATGGTCAAGGAATTCAAGGATGGGCCAAGGTAAGATTTTTCACAATAAGTAGATACCTATTAATAATTATGTAATTTATTCTGTATGTATAGTTATCTTTTATTAAAATAAATTTGTTTTTAGTACTGGGCAGAAAAGAAATGTGGTATAGTAATAGTAAAAAACTTAATAGGTACTTAATCACTTTATTTTTACAGTCTGCACCAGCTGTCTCACCTACAGTAGATTCTGTGCCAGTATTAGCAGAGCTTTTAGACCAAATGGACACATTCTCCATTCCTAGCACCTCACATTATCAAGCGACTCCTATAGGTAAGTGTTCATTCAAATTGTTTACCACTGATTTTAACGGTTGTTAAAATTAGTTTAGGAAAAAAAATCTCATCACAAATCTTAGTATTTTTATCAAAGGCTATATTATTTGGTAAGAACACAAATTATATGAATATTATAAGCAGCATTGCAGCCCTAACCCTATGCTAAAGCTATGGGACTTGTGACCGAGAATTTTTGGATTAAAATCCTACCTTTTACATTACTGACCTAAATTATTATTAATCTTAAGAGCACAGGCAATAAACTGAGTTAATAGAAAAGAATGAAGGCCTTTAAAAGAAACAATAACTTAAGACTGAAATCCCTGGCATTTTTTTCCTCATAGGGCCCTGAATCTTATCTTTGTATATCTCATTTCAGTGCCACCATCAGCCCCTCTGTCTTCAGTGCCACTGCAAACTACACCATCTTCAGAGCCACTACCAGCCACGCGGTTTTCTGTGCAACCACCAGCTGCGGCACCATATCAGGATATTGCACCCAGACGGCGGCGACGTCGTTCTTCAATCATTCAGAGACCAATTAATCCAGAAATGGAGCGGTTTGCAATGATAGACAAATGACATGTAGAAGCAGAGAGAACTACAGACCAAGCATTGGCTCAATTCTCAAACATATTGAGTTCGCTTGTGGCAATTAAAGAGTGCAGGGTTCAAGCAGAAGAGGCAACAGCTCAAGGCATTGCTGAAATAGCTAGAAATTCTTTATTCTTATGCTATTATTTAAGTTGATTTTAGTTTTATATTTGGATCTCATTCTTAATTATTGTGATATATTATGACCTCAATGTTGATTCTACTGCTATATTGTTGATTCTGTTATATTTTATCTCATTGTTGATTCTTATATTTTGATAAATAAAAGTATTTATAAGTTTAAAAAGACTTTACTATCATCCATTACATAAAAATTAAACCATTCTGGTAACATAATTGTCTACCTTCTACTCAACCATAATTGCTATACTAAAGCAGCTCTTTTTTGAAGGCCCCCATGTAATTTAGCAGCTGCTGTTGTTCTGGCTGTCTCACTTGGTTCTTGTGGAATGGGATCAGGGTTATAGTGGTCATCATATTCAATTTCCTCTTCAAGGTTAAGTTCAGGTAAATTAATGCACATGTTGTGCAAGATACAATATGTATTAATTATTTTGGATGCTACGGTGGGATGGTAATGTAGCACCCTGTGCCTCAGTAGGCACATCCATCTATTTTGAGGACAGCTATAGTACGCTCCACTACATTGCATGCTGAGCAGTGCACTTTGGTTTAATACTACTCTGGAGAAGCTGCAGCAGCATTAATTATAGGTGCCATCTGGTACTATCTTTGAGCATATCCTGAATCACCTACAAATAAAAAAATATAATTAATTATTTAAAACATTTTACAGAATTACATACATAAACTCACGCCTGTTTCCCCGAAGGGGTCGGCAGAGGCATATAAAACGCTCACTTTAAGCCATTGTTTTGATCCCCACGTAATAGGTGGTGAGCCTATTGCCGTAACCCTATGCACCCATACCAACTTACAGAACCCACAGTTACAGTCTTATTTTGAATATGTACAAAATATTACTTGCCGAATAAGTATACAAGGTACTTACCTAGGTACCTAAGTGGCACATTCAACATAGGCTATTTAACATAAGGCTTTATATTTGCATATATTTCCTTAAACAAATCCTTAATGTCCCGGTAATTTGCCTTAAATTCGGTTTCATGCATAGAAAACGCTTTTTCCATGTAGCGCATCATACGTCGTTCGTCTCGCCTTTTATTAAACTCTTTTCACTTAGATTTATTTAAGATATCATGCATTAACACTATCCTTGCCATAATAGAAACTTACTCCAATACTTTGAAAACTATACAATGGATAAAAACTTATAAAATAGGAAAACAATTTACAAAAAGTTACTCTTTCGTTATTGGATTTAACTCAATAAACAAACCAATCTTGACGCAATACGCAACTGTCAAAATATGCTCGGGAGTAGCTTTTCGATGCCGATCCCGATCCTATTTAGTTCCTCAAGAAAACGCCCAATTTAAATGCAATTTAGCGCTAGTGTCGTGTTCAAGAGTAGGAATTGTGACAATTACTGACAATCCCAATGTCGATAGATCGGAATTAAATTCAAGAGTAAGGCCCCTGTTGTGGCCAAGCAGGCTAGGCGTTGAAGGCTCTGTAGCTTTTTTGTGATTGTGCTTAGTTGTGTGCGTGGCCACCACACTACTGCACCATATACATAATGGCAGTGTAGATCCACAGGGTGATAGATGGTTTGAGACCCCATTTCTTACCTATGATTCGCCGACATTGCCAGAAGATTGTGTATGCTTTTGTTGTTTTAGTGCTGATGTGCTTACCCCAGTTTAGCTTATGGTCAAGTATTACGCCTAAGTACTTGACTGCATTCGATAGGGTAAGCTCCGTTCCAAAGAGTTTTGGTGTTTTGCACATAAATGAGTTTTCCTTTTGTTGGTGAAAAGTACAAGCTCCGTTTTGTTGGGGTTAACCGTCAGTTCATGTTGGTTGCACCATTCCTCCATGATCCTGATGGCTGCTTGCATCCGATTGCGGATCGTGTCTTCTGAGTCACCTTTGATCAGGATGGTAATGTCGTCTGCATAGCCGACCGTGTAGAATCGTCTGTCGTTTAAGTTCCGTAACAGATCGTCCACCACAATGTTCCACAACAGGGGTGAGAGTACACCTCCCTGAGGGCAGCCTTTTGCAACTATGCCCCTCGTGGTGGAGTTTACCGTGAATTGTATTGCCCTCTGTTTCAGCAGTTGATCAATCCAGCCTAAGGGTTTGCTCAACTCCGAACTTTTCGAGGGCCCGGCTGATACTGTTGAACTTAATTTTGTCGAAGGCACCTTCTATGTCGATGAAGGCCCCCAGTGTCATTAACTTGTTGGTAAGCGCTGTTTCAATGGTTGCCACAACGGTATGCAGCGCCGATTCAGTTGACCTGCCACTTCTGTAGGCGTGTTGATGTGGGTGTAATGGCTTGCGCAGTAATGCGCCCTCACGGAGGTGTCGGTCCTTAAGTCTCTCCAGCGTTTTCAGTAAGAAGGAGGTCAAGCTGATTGGTCTATATGCTTTCGCTTGTGAGTAGTCAGTTTTGCCAGGTTTTGGGAGGAATATGACTTTAACTTCCCTCCACCTGCAAGGTATGTATCTATGTGCTGTTGAGGCCCTGTAGATGTGTCAAGTAGGTGTGGCACAATCGTTGTGCATCCGCATCCTAGGAATGCTGGTATGATTCCCCGAAGGGGTAGGCAGAGGTGTAATATTACCCACATTGCGCCATGAATTTTTAGGTCCCACGTAATAGGGGGCTAGCTTATTGCCGTAACCCGGCACAACACCAGACTCCGTGCTGCAACTGAGAATTTCCTAACGGAAAAACCCAATAACACTTTGCCCGACCCGGGAATAGAACCCGAGACCTCCCAATCCCACGCACACATTTATACCGCGAGACCAACGAGGCAGTCATACCTATATCAGATATGTAAATGTATAATAGCCAAATCCGTCAATAGATAGAATTTTTGGAAACAGGTGTTACAAAAAACACAATTTGCTATAAAAACTTATTTTAATAATCACAACTTGAGTTATAATAATAATACTTAAATGTTAACATCAAGTCTTATTTCCACTATATAAGCTAGGTGCCCAGTTTCTGTCGCTTCGTGTCGCGTGTCGACGGCGATCTGTCGCCGATATTACCGCTGGGCTGGGCTCTGAAAGCAATTAAAATATCTTTGAGATCATTTTGAATCTTTGAAATTCACATAAGGTCATCTGAATCAAAATTAGCCAGAGTTGTTAAACAGACCAAGAGTGTAGGTAGTTACTTATTCGCTCGGGTATTCGGTGTGTGGCTCCACTTTAACTTCGGCGTGCGGTACCTCGGCTGCGAGAGGGTCGACACAAGAGTGTAGGTAGTTACTTACTCGCTCGGGTATTCGGTGTGTGGCTCCACTTTAACTTCGGCGTGCGGTACCTCGGCTGCGAGGGGGTCGACACAAGAGTGTAGGTAGTTACTTACTCGCT
The DNA here is from genome assembly GCA_944739405.2 of Euclidia mi. Taxonomy (NCBI): domain Eukaryota; kingdom Metazoa; phylum Arthropoda; class Insecta; order Lepidoptera; family Erebidae; genus Euclidia; species Euclidia mi. The sequence continues at coordinate 19,756,998 of OX123209.2, forward strand.
CGGGTATTCGGTGTGTGGCTTCACTTTAACTTCGGCGTGCGGTACCTCGGCTGCGAGGGGGTCGACACAAGAGTGTAGGTAGTTACTTACTCGCTCGGGTATTCGGTGTGTGGCTCCACTTTAACTTCGGCGTGCGGTACCTCGGCTGCGAGGGGGTCGACACAAGAGTGTAGGTAGTTACTTACTCGCTCGGGTATTCGGTGTGTGGCTCCACTTTAACTTCGGCGTGCGGTACCTCGGCTGCGAGGGGGTCGACACAAGAGTGTAGGTAGTTACTTACTCGCTCGGGTATTCGGTGTGTGGCTCCACTTTAACTTCGGCGTGCGGTACCTCGGCTGCGAGGGGGTCGACACAAGAGTGTAGGTAGTTACTTACTCGCTCGGGTATTCGGTGTGTGGCTCCACTTTAACTTCGGCGTGCGGTACCTCGGCTGCGAGGGGGTCGACACAAGAGTGTAGGTAGTTACTTACTCGCTCGGGTATTCGGTGTGTGGCTCCACTTTAACTTCAGCGTGCGGTACCTCGGCTGCGAGGGGGTCGACACAAGAGTGTAGGTATTTACTTATTCGCTCGGGTATTCGGTGTGTGGCTCCACTTTAACTTCGGCGTGCGGTACCTCGGCTGCGAGGGGGTCGACACAAGAGTGTAGGTAGTTACTTACTCGCTCGGGTATTCGGTGTGTGGCTCCACTTTAACTTCGGCGTGCGGTACCTCGGCTGCGAGGGGGTCGACACAAGAGTGTAGGTAGTTACTTACTCGCTCGGGTATTCGGTGTGTGGCTCCACTTTAACTTCGGCGTGCGGTACCTCGGCTGCGAGAGGGTCGACACAAGAGTGTAGGTAGTTACTTACTCGCTCGGGTATTCGGTGTGTGGCTCCACTTTAACTACGGCGTGCGGTACCTCGGCTGCGAGGGGGTCGACACAAGAGTGTAGGTAGTTACTTACTCGCTCGGGTATTCGGTGTGTGGCTTCACTTTAACTTCGGCGTGCGGTACCTCGGCTGCGAGGGGGTCGACACAAGAGTGTAGGTAGTTACTTACTCGCTCGGGTATTCGGTGTGTGGCTCCACTTTAACTTCGGCGTGCGGTACCTCGGCTGCGAGGGGGTCGACACAAGAGTGTAGGTAGTTACTTACTCGCTCGGGTATTCGGTGTGTGGCTCCACTTTAACTTCGGCGTGCGGTACCTCGACTGCGAGGGGGTCGACACAAGAGTGTAGGTAGTTACTTACTCGCTCGGGTATTCGGTGTGTGGCTCCACTTTAACTTCGGCGTGCGGTACCTCGGCTGCGAGGGGGTCGACACAAGAGTGTAGGTAGTTACTTACTCGCTCGGGTATTCGGTGTGTGGCTCCACTTTAACTTCGGCGTGCGGTACCTCGGCTGCGAGGGGGTCGACACAAGAGTGTAGGTAGTTACTTACTCGCTCGGGTATTCGGTGTGTGGCTCCACTTTAACTTCGGCGTGCGGTACCTCGACTGCGAGGGGGTCGACACAAGAGTGTAGGTAGTTACTTACTCGCTCGGGTATTCGGTGTGTGGCTCCACTTTAACTTCGGCGTGCGGTACCTCGGCTGCGAGGGGGTCGACACAAGAGTGTAGGTAGTTACTTACTTGCTCGGGTATTCGGTATGTGGCTCCACTTTAACTTCGGCGTGCGGTACCTCGGCTGCGAGGGGGTCGACAGAAGGGACGCTGCTCCTGCACACAAACATATCATTATATCTCATCATCATCATCATCGTCCTCCTAGCGTTATCTCTGCAGCATCCAACACTTTCACCTTAGAGCCTCGGTCTAGTATAAGTTATACTTATAACCACACAATACTCAGTGCAGTGTCAAGCGGCGAGTAAGGCGCTTAAACCACTACGCTACGTGCACTCACCATAGTTTTATATTACTAAGTTTATTTTAAGTGTTTCCATCCGATCCCGTGGGTATTTTATGAAATCCCTTCTTAGGCACCCCTACGGTCTCAAGCATGTCAAATTTTAGCGCCTAATAGTTTTCGCTGTAGCTTGTTTGTCAGTCAGTAATGCAAAGATTTTATATATTATACAGATCATAGTATATATATGTACTCACAGAGTTAGTTGTTCATCGGGCGGTTCTGTCTTGACGGTCACGTGCGAGTCATCACCGGCCGCTTCACCCGCCGAACATCTACAACACGACGCAACGTAACTAGCTATACTGACGCACGTTACAACCTACAGATAGGCACTATCTGACAGATAACACATTGGACTACACACATACAACAAAACGCAACGTAACTAGCTATACTGACGCACGTTACAACCTACAGATAGGCACTATCTGACAGGTGCAACATAACTATACACCACTATTTTTAATTAGTACAAAAACTTTAATGACATTAGCGAACACATTATTATCATATATGTGACGAAAGAATTTCATAATATTGAAATTAAACTACAGTTTACGGATTTTATCGCGTTGTATTGGTTTCACTAAGTTATTACATTTGAAACTAAAGATCTAGAAACTATATTTTTAATTTATTACTAGCCGACGTTTCGAATTCTTTACAGAATTCATGTTCACGGCAGACTGAGGTGATATTTGGCTTTTTCTTGAATGTATAAGTTATAAATAGCTATCATAATATCTATAAATAACAAAGTTACGAGTATAACCATTTGTTTTTTGTAGAAAATCTCACCTAAATCATAGTCATATTTTACAATCCATTTACTACTTCATTGATAGTACTTACTTTCCGTCCTAATCAAACGCATTCTTTCCGTCACACTTATGGGTAAGTAAGTGTAGGTACTTACTTTTTAACTTAATAAATTCTACCCTCTTCATACTTCATCCGGGCTTAGGGTCGGCAAAATTTACCGTTTTTCAAGTAATTATATACGGAGGTATGTAATTAAAAAGCAAACAAATATCAAAATAAAAGAAGGTATTCTGTAATAAAAGAAAAGAGTAATTTTGGCGTATTTATGAAGTAAGAATCATCAGCTATTTACAAATATTATTTTATCATCATCATGTCAGCCTAGAGACGTCCACCGCTGGACATAGGCCTCCCTCAAGGTTCTCCACGCAGACCGATTTTGAGTAGGTATTATTTACTAAACTTACAAGTATTTCCATTGTCCTTCGAAATGTTCACCACTATTGTCAATACACAGACGGGCACGTTTTATTGATTTTTAACAAGAGAAGTAAGCTTCTGTCTTTTCACTTCCTCAAAAGCGTCCAATATGCACGGTTTTAATTGTTTGACAATAACCAGCTCACTTTTGTTGCTGCACTCGCGATTCCTCCACTCAAAAAATACGCAGGAAGCATAGCTACATACTCCCGTGATGTGAACTGATAAGCCATCGCGTCGGAAAAACGTAAACAAACAATTAACTGATGCGTTCAGTTCCGCTAGCATTTTAGAACTGTTTGTCGCATTCGGGCGCGGCGCGGGCGCAGAGGGACAGGGGGGAATTTATCAATGGAGCAGTTTACTACTGTTACTACTCATAGTACGCGGGTCGGTCATAGTCTTAGTTATGCATTTACCAATTATTACGTATTTTTGTGGACAGTTTTGAGGCAGTTTTGGGACTTAGTGTTTTTATTTTTTGACCACATAAATACAATCAGTTAAAGTTGCCCCGCTAAATATTTTGTACTAATTAAAAAATAGTTGTGTATACTAAAGCACATTACAACCTCCAGATATGTCTATCTGACAGATAAATACAACATAAGAAAATATGTTTATTAGTTTTTAGACAAATTAACGTTAAGTTATTAGCAGCTGGAACTGACCACAAGTATAGTGGAAATCTCTAAAGGTCAGTCAGTCGCAATATTTGATCTCGTCCATGGATTAGAAATAAGATGGATTAGAAAAGATATTAAATGCGTAAGTATGAGGTTTGCAGTAGACCTTTTTTTATTTTTATATTAATAGGCGGCAAACGAGCAGACGGATCGCCTGGTGGTAAGCAATTGCCGCCGCCCATGGACACAAGCAACACCACACGAGTCACAAGTGCGTTGCCGCCCCTTGGGGTTGGAGAAAGGGATAGGATGAGGAGAAGCAATAGGGGATAGGGCCTCCGGCACTTTCACTCACCGGACGAAACTCAACAGTTTAGGTACTGTTATTTTACGTCGATTTTACTATACATTGTGAACAACTTCTGTTCTGAGACATTGCAGAAATCACCAAAAATCATTAGCTGTTCCATAATTCTTAGTCGACGGTCTATCTTTTTGTGTCTTCGACAATCTTTCAGAACATAAGCATCACTAGAGAACTACAATGCTCTCAAACCACATGTGAAGTCTGCCAACCCGCACTTGGTTAGCGTGGTGGACTATGGGCTAACCCTTCAGTGAGAAGAGGGCCGTGCCCAGCAGTGGGACAGTTATACACAGGGCTGATGATGAAGGTACTCACTGATATTCGTCGTCATATATTTCCACTTTGAGCGTTTCAATCTCTTCGTCTTCGGGTTGTTCTCTGTGAAAAAGTAAGTATTATTGTCTAGGACCCACAGTACAAGCTCTGCTTTGTTTGGGACTGGATGATGTTGTGTATGTATGACTAGATGAGCCCGTTACACCTGCGTTATCTATGGCTACTGCTCTGCTCCCGTGGCTCATAGCGTCATGTTATATAGCCTTCCTCGATAAATGGGTTATTATAACATTCAAAGAATTTCTCAAATCGGACCAGTAGTTCCTGAGATTAGCGCGTTCAAACAAACAAACAAACAAACTTTTCATATGTATGATAGAAAATATAGACTTACATGTAAGTTGTTGCCTGCGTCTGCTCTTCCACCTCATCTTCCTGTTCAGGTGTCTCCGTCATCAGACTGCGGACAAAACAGAAAAAAAATTGACAAAAGAGTTCTGCAGAATGTGTATTTTACCAGTATTAGTATTAGAAAACATTCCCACATCGTCAACTTTTCATTAGCCAGTGGTACCTTCCCTTCCTTGTGGCGCAAAGCATTTATAATCCCATTGCCTAAAATCCAGAGTCCTTCTCTCCCAAAACACTACCGTCCTATCTCTATACTTCCCTTCCTATCCAAAGTGCTAGAAGCTAGTGTGCATAAGCAACTATCCAGTTTTGTTCATCAAAACAAGCTTTTGAGTCCTTTGCAATCTGGCTTCAGACCTAGCTATAGCACTACCTCCGCCCTCCTTAAAGTGACTGGCGATATTAGGGCGGGTATGGAGGAGACTAAGGTCACTGTGTTGGCCTTGGTTGACTTCTCGAACGCCTTTAATACCGTTAGTCACGACATCCTTCTATCAATCCTTTCCCATCTTCTGATCTCGCCTGGTTCACTGAAATGGTTCTCAACGTATCTTCAGGGACGACAGCAGGCGGTCCGCGTTGATGAAATTTCATCAAGTTGGCGTGATCTTAGCTCTGGTGTCCCTCAAGGTGGCATACTCTCTCCTTTACTTTTCTCTATTTTTATTAACCTCTTGACCCTTCGACTTCAATGTTCGTATCATCTTTACGCCGATGACTTGCAGCTGTATTCCCAGGCGAAAGTGGATAACGTGGCGTTGGCGATAGCAGAGGTGAACAAAGATTTGGACACGATTTTGGCATGGTCCAAAGAATTCGGCCTTGATGTCAATCCTGCCAAATGTCAAGCCATAATCGTTGGCAGTCAATGCATGATACGCAGACTAGACTTAACAACTTAAACGTAACCGGAGGCAGGGTGCCTCCGGTTACGTTTAATGGGCTAATTATTCCGTTTAGTCCTGTCGTCAAAGACCTAGGATTACACATTGATTCCACTCTCGACTGGCAAGCCCAGGTTACCAGTGTTAGTCAGAGAGTCACCGGTACTCTCCGCGCCTTATATCGCCTCAAGAATTTTCTACCTCCCAAAACCAAGACAATAATTGTGCAGACCTTAACCTTTCCCTTAATCGACTATGGTGATATGTGCTATTATGACCTGAATGCAGAACATCTCAACAAATATGACCGACTTCTAAATAACTGCATTCGATTCATTTATAATCTTCGCAAGTATGATCACGTATCTGCTTTCCGTTCCGAACTGAAGTGGTTACCCATACGTCAACGCCGGAGCTTGCGTGCTCTTACTACTCTCTTTTTTATTCTGCCCCTTCTCCTCCTGATTACCTTAAAACATACTTTCAATATTTCTCTTCTACTCATGAAAGGGAACTTCGTTCTTCTCATAATTTACTTCTTGCTTGTCCTACTCACACTTCTGGTTTTGTCAATTCTTCTTTCATAGTTCAAGCTGTACTGCTTTGGAATAGGCTCCCTCCTGAAGTCAGAATGTCCACCAACCGTTACGCATTCAAAATGAAAGTTCCAGAGCTCCTATTTAACAGATTGAGGGAATCAGCACATCATTCGCATCAGTTATAGTTAATTATATATAAGTATTTATATATATTTATATGTGTGTATATATGTTATATAATTATGTATTTTTATATGTATAGTACTTATTTAGTTATCTATAATATGTATTTATTATATATACTCATAATATGTTGCAGTATTTATCTGACTGCTATAGGTATAAATATATTTATGGATTACCTAATAAATTAGGTATCTGGTTTATATATTATATTTCTTTTTTTTTTCAGTTATCGTCTTTCTACACTGCTTCCAATGCACCTACCACATTTATTTCTGCACCACCTAAAGGTCGACTGTTAGAGAATGCCTAATGGCATTAAGTCCACCCATGTACACTTTTAGTGCATAAAGTTTAAATAAATAAAAATAAATAAAACACTTCCAAGTCTCTTCTTAGCAGGGGCCGATCCGGAATGGGACGCTAAGAGGCTCATATCCGTCCACCTCCAAAAGCATCTCTTTTGTTTCCTCTGAATCCCCGAAGGGGTAGGCAGAGGTGTAATATTACACCCACATTTCGCTATGAATTTTTAGATCCCACATAATAGCGGGCGAGCCTATTGCCGTTACCGGGCACATCACCAGACTCCGTGCTGCTACTGAGAATTCGGAAAAACCAAGTAGGTAACGCTTTTGCCCGGCCCGGGAATCGAACCCGGGACCTCCAACCAGCAGTCGTATACGGTATCCATTGCCTCCGTGATCCAGTGGAAAAGCTAATATTCAGCCAAAGCCGGTTAGACTAGTAAGCGGATAACGGGTTGAAACTGGTATAACGCTAGGAGGATGAGATGAGCTCAGATGTATTAGTGCCATTAGATGTAACTGGTATAACGCTAGGGGCTGCTACAATTGATAATGATGGGCAAGGTGGAGGGGACAAGACGCGCTGGACGCAGGAGGAAGTCGTGGCTGCGGAACATTCGGGAGTGGACCGGCATTGCCTCCGTAGAGCAGCTGTTCCGGTTGGCTATGGAGTACAAAAAGCTGACGACCAACCTTCAGGAATGAAGAGGCACCAGAAGAAGAAGAATACTGCTGGGACGATGGTGAAATGATACATAATTGAATGAACTTACTTGAAAGTTGCTTCCTGCGTTTCCTTATCCTCATCTTCCTGTTCTTGTGTCTCCGTCATGGCACTGCTGACAAAACAGACGTTTCACTAAACAGTCAGTGGGGTAAATAAGCTATCGAGGGCCGGAGGCAAATTCAAGGTCTTTTGGTCCTACCAGTCTACTTCACATCAAGCAGTGAGTCGATCTTAAACTATCATAATTTGTATACATTACAAGGTAGTAGAGCCTTGCTGATTTCAGCATGAATGTGCCGGCTCGACCGGGGAAGTACCTACTACCCTCTCACAGAAAATCGACGTAAAGTAACAGTACCTAAACTGTTGCGTTTCGTTCGGTGAGTGAGAGTGCCGGAGGTCCTATTCCCTATACCCTTCTCCCTCATCCCACACCTCATCCTATCCCTTTTCCCAACCCCAAGGGGCGGCAACGCACTTGTGACTTCTGTGGTGTTGCTTGTGTCCATGGGCGGCGGTAATTGCTTACCATCAGGCGATCCGTCTGCTCGTTTTCCGCCTATTACCATAAAAAAAATACATCATACAATATTATTCAGCGGGTCTTACTCGCTTTAATTGATTAATTTAAAGGTATAAATAAAATACATCTGTTATTCTCCAACATTTCAACCGGCTTGCTACGGTCGCGTAGCAACCAGGACGGGACAGTCCCTAGCGCCTTGACCACGACCGCTGCCAGCTATATTGTACTGTATGTAATATGTATTATCATCATCATCATCAGCCTTTAACAGTCCACTGCTGGACTAGGCCTCTCCTTTGAAAGGATGAATTGGCCTACTATATCACGCTGACCAAACGGGTTGGCATAGGGTTTGTATCAAGTTTGCCTTATCTTACAGTGCTGTTCTCTGCATAATATGCTCCCTCTGTCGGCTCTTACGACACCCATGAGATGATATGGGGTGGTGACAATCCGTATTCTTAATCCGTTACCAAACTGACCTTCTTCTTCTGTCTTATGTATTATGTATTATACCACAATATTATTTGATCAATACAAATCGCAAAAGTTTAAAATCAACTTTTTCATGGTAGAAGCTGTATTCTTAATCTTCGTAATTTAATACTCACGTGTCTTCCGGTGCCTCAACTTCTTCGCCCTCACTTGGTTCCTCCTCCATCGGGCTGCGGGCGAAACCGGAATAATGTCATTAATAGGGTACCTTGTAGACTATTAATGACATAATAATAGTACAATTTAAGCATAACTACATCAATAGAACAGTCTATTGCGAATTATTTAATTAAGTCGTTAATACCATTGCTAGGGATAGACTTTAAGGTACCTAATTATTACGTTCCTGAAAATAAGACTGGCGTCTCAAGCCTGCCACATATTGATGATTTTAAAGAAGTTGCATTTTATGTTTCATACTACATATGTATAATTATGATGACAAGTTTTGTTTAATTTTATGTAGGTACTATTATGATTATAATAAATATCTCGCCTCGTTGGTCTCGCGGCATAAATGTGCGCGTGGGATCGGGAGGTCCCGGGTTCGATTCCTGGGTCGGGCAGTGTTATTGGGTTTTTCTGTCACGAAATTCTCAGTAGCAGCACGGAGTCTGGAAATGTGCCCGGTACGGCAATAGGCTCGCCCCTTATTACGTGGGACTAAAGTATATCTGGCGAAAAGTGGGTGTAGAAATACACCTCTGCCTACCCCTTCGGGGATAAAAGGCGTGACGATATGTATGTATGTATGTATAATAAATATATCTATAAATTAAACAATGAATTTCATTAATTTGTTAACTTCTTCAAAGAATTAATCGATCTATCTAAGTGGGCTACCTACATCTGTCGCCCGCGCGTGCACTCAAAGAGTAGGTTAATGGGTGCGTGCACTCTATTGTTAAACCAGGCGTAACTTGGCGATACTCTATTGCATATTGATACTAATGGAAACAAATAGGAACCTCCCACGCACCCTCGGATTGACCACCCCAACTCTCAGTCCTCCATCTTCCCTTAGATGCCTCGATCAGACGAAACACTTATCGAAGCCAAGTCGGTGCATACACTGGGATACTGCGAGTCAGGTATCTTCCTGGAACCCATACCATTCCTATACATCCATTATCCTCGCACATCAGAGGAGTTCAGTATTGTTAACCTTTTTTTTTGCAAATTGCAATAGCTGGGGTGATCATTCCGAGGGTGCGTAGTGAGTTCCACTGTCTTTCCATAAGTCAAGATTGAACGCTCTGGTTAGAGAGCAACATAAGGTGTGTATCTAACTTCTTGAGTTGATCTGAACACTCCGATTAGATAGCAACATACCTGACATCATCATCAGAGTCTGCCGGCTGCTGAGCACGTTTCTCCTCCAGCAAGATGTCTGTGACGATGTTCAGTGAGACGCCGGTGGCTTTCGAAGTCCGAGCCACCAGATCAGACAGCGGGGACAGGTCGCAGCCAGGACACAGAGCCTTCAGCTGCTCGTACTCATCGCACAGGAAGTGGTACACGCGAGAGATCAACACTTTACCCTGGAGATGGGAGGGTGGGGCTGTAAATACTTTAGCGATCTACTACCCTGCAGTATGGTAGTGAGACATGGATGGACCATGTCTCACCTGAGGGATACAAGCAAAGTTTGCGTGTGACGGAGATGAATATGCGCTGGATCTATAGTCACGCTGAAGAACTCCCGCATCCGTGCCAGCCAAGAGTGTCGCTTACGTTGTAAGGGCTATGTTTTACAACAACCGACATATTAGGAAATAAATATCTAGCCTTTAATTCGTCATTGTCGACCAAAGTTTTTGGACGACCACGGGGTTCATATTTCAGGTCAAAATTTCCAGATCGGAAGCGGGCAAACCAATAATGGGTGGTGCGTTCGTTTGTAGTGTTAGCCCCGTAGACGTCGTTGATGTTGCGTGCCGCTTGTGCCGCTTTGCTGCCACGACGGTACTCATACTCCATAATTATTCGATTTTTTAACGTATCCATGCTGACGAAAAATGTTCGAATGCGATGAAAACGTAACACAGCCTAAAATAAATATTTCGATTTGAAATGGCCAATACGGCAAAACGGCAATTGCATAGGTAAAGACCTATTAATAATATGAAAAGAAGTCTTTTTTTCTGGCATGAGGATTTTTTGGTTACCCGATAAAATTCAGTGTATATAATATTGGATAACTTACCTCTGGTAATTTTATTTTTCGTTTCTTGCCTGAAGCGCAACCACTCCAAGATTCCTGAAAATAAGAAAGCGCAGTTTAGTAATCTTAGAAATACTAAAAACACAAAAACAACGCAATTTGTGAAGCTATCAACAGCCTGCTATGCAGAAGGTATAGAGTTTGACTCCACGGCACTGACTTATCGAAGTTATGTGCAAAATTGTTAATTATTGGTACCCCGTGCCTCTGAGAACACATTAAGCCGTCAGTCCCGGCTTTCATGAAGATCTTTGACAGTCGTTACAGGGAGTCGGTACCCTCAAATCAACTGATACTGGTCTATGATCTGGCGGTACTGGTATAGAGTATAGCTATCCCTTTGGGTTTTGGAGGTAAGACGGCAGTCGCTCTGTGGAAAAGCTGTTATTGTGCCAAATCTGGTTAGACTAGTAAGCGGATCCCAGGTTTTAGGGCTTGGATGGACCCTGGATAGTGACGATGATGGATTAGAATAGAACTAAAAACACCGTCAAGATGGCCTGTAATACATTGTTAAATAGCGCTAAGTCGACCATTTGTACTATAACTGTAGGTACATTTCTAATTGTAAAGTACCGTAAAATAGGGCTACTTTCAAATAGCGGGGTAACTTTGATAATTACTTTTTTAAGGATGCTTTTTTATTAAATATCGTTTTCTATGGAAAGCACCCATTTGTTTTTTTATATTTTCGTAGGCCGCATTCACATTTCTGTTATCTTTCTTCAATGCGTAAGCGTTTGTGATCAAAACGTTCCTGGTTTTAAAAAAATATCAATGTAACCCCTGTAATCAAAGACACCCACCCCACACCGGTACCGTTGAGAACAAGCAAGTGTGGACGTTGGACAGTGGGAATAAACTGTATTTGCGGACCAGGGCTCTAAGGCTAAGAACTCGATCCCAGCCGGGGCAAAGCTGTGATGATGTTTATAATATATATTTTCACTTTTTTTATCCTGTACTCTGAACAAATCCTGTGTCGCGGGAGACTTTGCAAACATGCAACAAATGGACACAAAGTATAAAATTAATAAAAGATAAATAATATTCTATATTCTTACACATGTACTTACATCACCATATAGTCCCAAACTAAGCAGAGCTTTTACTATGGGTACTAGATAATGGATAAACATGCATATGTATATATTTATTTTGTAAATACACACATATTATACATTGAAACACCCAGACCAAGACAAACATATGTTCATGCATACAATCGAACCCGCGACCTTCAGCGTAGCAGTCGCTTACACTCCCGCTGTGCCGACGACTGATCGTTATTTATACTAGTAATAGGTGTATCCTATTATAGTATTTAGATTAAATAAAGCTGTAACTTAGATGTACCACAACCTCTGCAAGACTCAATTGCATTGATCAAATCTTGCACCAATTGCCTGGCCAATGAATGTATCAGCTACTTATCAGACAGTGATTATAGGGATAGACTTGTAAATAGGGATCAATAAATAATACACTTGATTTTTCAAAAGTTACATTGAAAGTAGATGCCGAGTTATTTATTAAAGGCTGGTGTATGTCTTTCAGATTGGTATGTACAGCTTTCCTCCTATACTTATGCCATACTGCTGCTTTGCTCACTGATTTATCTTCTCTTTTCACACTTGATATTTCCAGTACATTTCCTCCGAGTATTTGAATTGCTGAAAAATAAAAACAATAAATTAGTTTATGATAACAATTGCTGATTATGAGTAGTATTTCTTTTCCAAGACTACCATCACACTAGGAATATAATGTGTTCCAAGACTGTCAATCAATGGACACAAGGAAATTCCTTACTAAAAGTACTATATCTGAATTAGTGTTCCAGAGGAGAGCTAAGAGGCACAAACCTAACAAAATTATGAGAATCATGCCACGACTTTTCAGCCCTTTAGGACAATAAATCCACTGAAGAAAATTGGTGCATTCAATAGCCCTACCACCCTAAACAAAATAAGAACCTCCCCATAAAGGTCATCATCATCATCATCAGCCTTAAACAGTCCACTGCTGGACTAGGCCTCTCCTTTGAAAGGAGGAATTGGCCTACTATACCATGCTGGCCAAACGGGTTGGGATAGGGTTTGTATCAAGTTTTCCTTCTCTTACAGTGTTGTTCTCTGCATAATATGGTCCCTCTGTCGGCTCTTACGACACTCATGGGATGATATGGGGTGGTGACATCCTGTATTCTTAATCCGTCACCACACGGATAAAGGTAAAGAGCAAAATATCCATTTGATTGATAGATTTTGGACTATTTCAAAATGTCATCATATCTTGAAACCATTTTGCTAAACAGATGAGTGACCATCAAGCTAACTACAATTTTAATTAACAGGGATCCATTGTTCACCTCATTATGCCAATGTGAAAGTAGAACAAAAGATCCAAATATATATGTATATATACAGGGTGTAAGAAGACCCTTAACGAAAACTGAAATCCCATGTTGTACCAATCACTACGAAAATTTTTTACTTCGGTACCATACCTGGGAAATTACTGGTTCAGGAGATATTGAGGCTCAAAGTTAGTATGGAATTTTTCTAATTAGGTACAAAATTGATGCATTTACCCCGCCAATATGTTCTATAGATGCCCTATGACCCCATGAATAAGTAGGTATTTAGAGCAATACTAACACGCGTGCGGTTTTAATTGCGGTTAAACAAATGTGAAAAATTAAAAAAGAAAATTGTTTCCCAAGTATTATTTTTGGTTAGTATGACTTGGCATGATGTCCACAAAGAGTAGACTTCGGCTTGGTGATGGGTCTTGTGACACCCTGTATATTTTTTTAACAAACAGTGCCTATTGACCCCACAAGTGTCTATGATTTCTCTTTGGCCCTCAACATCTCTCAAAAGGGACAACACTTTAGAGTTCAAAATCATTAGTGAACATCACCTACCTGGCCTAGCACTTGGCTCAGAAGTAACTCTGACAGCAGATAACTTCGGTGGACAACTTTCAAATTCATTTATAGTCGGCACTCTTTCATCTTTTTGTATTTTTTGTTTCTGTTCTGTAGTTTTGGTTGAACCTTTCTGTCTATCACTTAGGCATTCAAGCTTAGATTGAACGGAACCAGGTTCCATACGCATTTGTGATACTTTGCTATTATTTTTCATGTCAATTGATAGCTACAAAGAAAAGTTAATATAATTACGAATTGAAAATAACGCCATCTATCAGTGAATGGGAGAACTACATGAGATTAGATGTATCGGTTGTTTAAGGCTGTTTCATCTATCCTCTAATAGATGGCGTAGGTGTAAATAGAACATTTACGCAATTCTAGAAACACCTTACACGTTTCCAGAAATATCGTGAGTCGTCTCGAAAAGCCTAGTGATGTTATCCGGCCAGTATAAATAAAGCGGGAGCGAACGGACCGGACACAGTTCAATTGAATACGGAAAGCGATCAACATCAAGCGAAGGGAAATAAGTCGGAAGTGTTTAGTGTTGTTCTAGTGGTGTGAATAGTGTGTTTATTAGTGTTATTGTGTTAGTGAATAAAGTGCAGTTTTTCTGGCATAGTGTATATAATTTATCACGAACCCCAGCTCGTAACAAATTGGTGTCAGAAGAAAGGGATAAATTATGCCGGTTATGCCGAAGGAAGAAACTGACGGAGTGCGTACCAGGAACCAGCGCCAGCAAGACCTGGACCAGAGACGCTTCGGAGACGTTCCTTCTCCATCGTCTGGTGGATCAGGCGACTCCGCGGCTGCAGTGGAGCCTGCAAGCGCACACTCCATGGCGGTGCCCGACATCGCGGCTCTGATGGCGTTCATGCAGAAGCAGGCCCGCCGTCAAGAGGAGCACGCGCGCCGCATGGAGGAACAGCTACAGCGCGACAAGGAGGAGCAGGCCCGTCGTCAAGAGGAGCACGCGCGCCGCATGGAAGAACAGCGACAGCGCGACAAGGAGGAGCAGGCCCGCCGTCAAGACGAGCAGGACCGCCGTCAACAGGAGCAGGCTCGTCGACAAGAGGAGCAGGCTCGCCGTCAAGAGGAGCACGCGCGCCGCCTAGAGGAACAGCTGCAGCGCGACAAGGAGGAGCAGGCCCGCCGTTTGGAGGAGCAGCTGGTGGTGATGAAAGACCTCAGCGCCGCTGTAGGGAAGGACCTGAAGGTGGTAAAGGAGGAGCTCCAGCAGCACGAGGCTCGTATCAGCGACGTGGAGAAGCTCGTACACGACCAGCTTGAGACTCGCGTCGCCTCTATAGAGAAGCGTGTACACGACCATCACGACACCTGTGTCGCTGAAGTGGAGAGGAGATTGCGTGGGCTCGGATCCAACGAAGTGACATCTGCGACTGTAGTGCCCTCACCTCGTGGGTTTAAGGTTCCACCATTTGATGGCTCGTCATCATGGTCTGCATACAAGATCCAGTTTGAGGCTGTGATGCGATCGAATGGGTGGACCAAAGAACAGGCCTTAACCGCCCTAACCTTGGGCCTTCGCGACCGGGCCTTGACAGTGTTGGAGGCACTCGGACAAGACGTCACCTACGAGAAGCTTCTTGAGGCGCTGGAGGCGAGGTACGGAGACGCGCACCTCGAACATGTGTATCGTGCTCAGCTGAAGGACAGGACGCAACGCACCGGAGAAACTCTGCAGCAGTGGGCTCTAGAGGTGGAAAAGCTGGTCAGGAAGGCATACCAGTCGTCTCCTGCGCTTATTGATGGGAACCTCGTCCAGGTATTTACCGATGGAATCCGTGACCTGGAGGTTAGAGCAGCGGTAAGACTTAGGCACTTCAAGGCCGTCAAGGAAGCCTTAGCCTACGCTCTGGAGGTGGAAGCAGCGCGTCACGAGGATCGAACTTACCGTATCAGGGAAGTTGTTTCTTCACCACGGTGCTACAACTGCGGGGAAAGAGGCCATATCCGCTTGAGCTGCCCAAAGCGTAAGCGGCACGTTGGTACCCTGTCTCCACCAAAGGGGTCACCTGACGTACCTGTCTGGCGGCAAGAGCAACGTAGCGCAGATGCTCCGACAGGTAGGGCTTACCCTGACCAACGCAAATACTGTGCAAGACAGGAAGCGAAGCCAGCAGCGCTAGTGAGAATGTTGAAGACGGATCTGAGCGACGGATGGAAAGAAGCTTTGCAGCGTGCTCAGCAAGAAGACAAGGACGTACAGCCGATTCTCAAATGGAAGAAATCAGGCGCTCCTAGGCCCAAATGGAGTGATATCGCAGCAATGAGCCCTGTCACCAAAGGTTATTGGGCACAGTGGGAAAGCTTGGTTGTCCAGGATGGAGTTCTGTGCCGCAAATGGGAAAACGCTCGAGGTAACCAATGCCATCTGCAAATGGTAGTGCCCAAGACTAAGGTGCCGGAAGTACTGCGGCTCTATCACAATAGTGCTTCGGGAGGTCACATGGGTGTTAAGAAGACGCTTACTAAGGTCCGAGAGCGGTTTTATTGGCTCCACTGTCGGAATGACGTCGAGGATTGGTGCCGCAAATGCACAAGTTGTGCGGCTGTGAAGAGGCCACATACTCGTAGCAGAGGTGCATTCAAGGTGTGCAATATAGGAGCTCCATGGGGGTCGGGACGGCGGATGTCTGGGAGGATGAGGACTCGCTGCGACCGGAGGGCGAACAACAAGGGCTTCGATGAGGGATCATTGGTGTGGCTTCATAACCCAGTACGAAGCAAAGGAAAATCGCCTAAGTTACAAGCCAGATGGGACGGGCCATATCGCATAATTACCAGGATGAACGACGTCACCTATCGAATCCAGAAGGGGTCGCGAGGTGCACCGAAGATAGTTCATGTGGACCGGTTGGCTCGTTACTATGGGTCTAACGATGTTCGAGACGAACACGTTTAAGAGGGAGGCCGTGTTACGAATTGAAAATAACGCCATCTATCAGTGAATGGGAGAACTACATGAGATTAGATGTATCGGTTGTTTAAGGCTGTTTCATCTATCCTCTAATAGATGGCGTAGGTGTAAATAGAACATTTACGCAATTCTAGAAACACCTTACACGTTTCCAGAAATATCGTGAGTCGTCTCGAAAAGCCTAGTGATGTTATCCGGCCAGTATAAATAAAGCGGGAGCGAACGGACCGGACACAGTTCAATTGAATACGGAAAGCGATCAACATCAAGCGAAGGGAAATAAGTCGGAAGTGTTTAGTGTTGTTCTAGTGGTGTGAATAGTGTGTTTATTAGTGTTATTGTGTTAGTGAATAAAGTGCAGTTTTTCTGGCATAGTGTATATAATTTATCACGAACCCCAGCTCGTAACAATATATTTATTTTATTGAAAAATTTAATATAATATAGTATTCCACCACATTCAGCCACCATCTAGTCCCAAACTAAGCAGACCATAACTAAACATACTGAATGTTACTTTAGTGAAAAAAAAGCTACAAGTCTACAATCAAAATTACTGTGGGCATGCTGAAATTTGGTATGTACCTATGTACTTAAGGGTGGGTAAAATTATTTGTGATGAAGCTATAATATTGTATACAAGACTATTTGTAAATTGACGTATTCTTTGCAAACACTGAAATGATACAGAATTTATCCCCTATATGTAATATTATATATTACCAAAATGGGATGGGAAAAAAATTTACTAAAAATATTTTTTTACCTGAGTTCCAGACAAGCCACTCAAGTTATTTCTTGGAGCTTTATTATCACTTCTATAAAGAAGCCTTCGTTTTTTCGGGCATTTCTGAAAATGTTAACACAAATCTGAGTATGATATAAGTAGTTGCAATTTTGGTGAGTACATAATTATATTGACAAAAGTGAAAGCTAATAATATTAAAGTAGAAGTAAGTATTAACCTTGGATATCTGGTCATTAAAAATAGTAGGCACAGCATATGAATGTAAAACTTTTCTTTGGAATCCTTCTTGATAACAAGATGACTCAAAGTGAAGTGAACAAAGTCTGGAATAAATTGTTGGTTGCCATACTCCCTTTCTCATATTTCGGACCCAAGTTTCTTTCAACTCTTCATTCTTTGGAAATCTACGAAAAATAACAATGAATAATCAATTATTTAATTATAATCTTTCAGTAAGTAGTACCTACCCAACTGGTTGTCTAACTGACAAATTGTATTTAAACATTATAATTATATAGGTACATGATAGTCAGTGTGGTGATGGATTAAGAATACGGAATATCACCATCCCATATCATCCCATGGGTGTCGTAAGAGCCGACAGAGGGAGCATATTATGCAGAGAACAGCACTGTAAGAAAAGGAAAACTTGATACAAACCCTATACCACCCCGTTTGGCCAGGGTGGTATAGTAGGCCAATTCCTCCTCTAAAAGGAGAGGCCTAGTCCAGCAGTGGACTGTTAAAGGCTGATGATGATGATGATAGGTAGATATATGAAACGTTATCCCGTTAATTTTTTTATCGATATCTTTCTATTATATTCACTTAATAGTAAAAAATTAAATAAAATTATGTGTAAACGGACCACCGAGGAAAGCTATCGATAATGATAATTGTGATATAAATACGGCACATATCTACAGTTTTACTAGGTAATTACACTTACCGGTGGAAAGATATTTTTTGATCATTTTCGCTCAATCGTGTTAATCGGCTTTTACATCCAACGGCACTACACACTATAGTCATATTTTTATATCTAAAAGTAAGAATATTCACGACAATAAAACTTTGTACCTAGCAATTAAAATTGCAATATAAGTTCAACAGAGCTACCCTATCAGCTGGTTGGAATTTTGGAATTGGAAAACGACATGACATTGTCAATTATGACATAACATTTTTTGGGATAATTCTATGGCTATCACACTCGAACATATAGAGTTCTGTCATTAGAGAGAAAAAGATGCGTAAACGATGTTATTTCTACTCTTGGGATGACAGATAACAGCTTTTAGCGTTTTCGAAGAAAGTGTTTTTATCGCTCAAAATATGCATATTAGTTACGTAAGTTTCTTTAAAAAATTCATTATTTTTCGTGTATAAGAAACTGCCAGAATAATTAAATAATTATGAGAAAAAGCGTAGTAGTAGTGTAGCACCTATATATGTAAGATATGCAGTGCTTTTAAGTTTTTGTGAGATTTATTTATAACTAGACGATGCCCGCGGTTACACCCGCGTTATTTAAGGCTACTGCTCTGCTCCCGTCGCTCATAGCGTGATGTTATATAGGCTATAGCCTTCCTCAATAAATAGGCTATCTAACACTGAAAGAATTTTTCAAATCGGACCAGTAGTTCCTGAGATTAGCGTGTTCAACCAAACAAACAAACTCTTCAGCTTTATATATCAGTATTAAGATAAAGAAATATGCAATTAAAGGATTGTTAATTTAATAGTAGGAGGCATCGAGGTAATGGTAGGAGGTAAGTTTATTAGTAGGTACTTACACTGAACCACAGACCACCCCCACTGGTGGTGGTGCTCTGTGCACTGAACGCAAGAATTATTTTGTTAGTTCGCATAATTGTGATATATTAAACTAAGCAAATAGGTAGGTACATGGAAACAAAATTATGAAATAATAAGTACATGACTAAAATAAAATTCATACGTGAAGTATATTGATTAATAATATACGATAGGTACATTTTATTATCAAATTCCTGATCTTACGATTTTTACCGTCCATCGATACAAGATGTGCTCATAGAAAGAATTTGTTTAGTAGAAAATAAGTTTAAAAGACCAAGAAAGTTTAAATTCCTCTACTTAATTTGTTTAGCATACCTACCTACTCTAAATATTTTGCATCGAAAAGGGCAGTGCAAAATTGCAAACAAACTTCATGGCTGTATTTTAAATATTGAAAAAGAAAAAACTTTAGCCATAGCCAGCCAGAAATAAAAAATTGGGCAAGTGCGAGTCGGACTCGCGCACGAAGGGTTCCGTACCATCATCTATAAAAGAAAATCACGTTCGTTGTATGTATACTTAAATACTTTATAAGTTTCTACCTGTTTATTAAGATCGAGTAACAAATTGCTTAAAAATTACGTTTGTTGTATGGGAGCCCCCCTTTATTAATAACTTTTTTAAAATCTAATTATTTATTTTGAAATGTAATATACAACTACATATTCTGTGAAAATTTAAAGCGTCTACCTGTTACATTTAGTAATTTTGAGCAAAAAATACGAAAAAACACGTTTTTTGTATGGGACCCCCCCTTAATATTTTTTTATTTTTAGTATTTGTTGTTATAGCGGCAACCAAAATACATAATTTGTGAAAATTTCAGCTTTCTAGCTATCATGGTTTTTGAGATACAGCCTGGAGACAGACAGACAGACGGACAGACAGACAGCGGAGGCTTAGTAATAGGGTTCCGTTTTTTACCTTTTAGGTACGGAACACTAAAAATGATTAGTACCTTTGTAAGTACAAATAAGCATTTTCATAAATTTTCACCTTAAATAATAAAAGAAACCAGAAGGGCGTCTGCCCATTCTTATAAAAGGGGTCAATAACTAGCGATAAAGATAAGCTTAATAAATTAATGGCACCTAAGCTAATCATCAGACCAACTTATTGATGCCAATATTCAGATTCTTGAACTTCACGTCGCGTCGTCGCAATATGTATAAATATTTATAAATTCAAAGCATAGAGATATTAAGAATCTAATATCTCTATGATTCAAAGCATATGTTTTGCAGGCAGTACCTTTTAGCGTTTGCAAGTTCCTACTCCTAACAAAACAGCTGATCAAGACCGCCTTCGCCATTTTGATTTTTTATCTTTCTCTGACACAAGGATGCACACTTACAGCTGTCTCTTTCAAGCACAGACGTTGTTTACAGAGATGGCATGATGCGATTATAACAAGAGCAAAAGAGACAAAAGTAATAAAGGGCACGTGTGGCATGACAGCATGTATTTGAAATGTTATAGAATAAATAGTCAGATGAGACACTTTAAATATTACCGTGTTTTATGCGGTTTATGCCTAAAAAATGCTGTTTAATATTTAAAATGCATTGAAAGTAATTTTATGTTATTATAAGCTGATACCGTCCGTGTGGTGACGGATTAAGAATACAAATTGTCGCCACCCCATATCATCCCGTGGGTGTCGTAAGAACCGACAGAGGGAGCATATTATGCAGAGAACAGCACTGTAAGAGAAGGAAAACTTGATACAAACCCTATACCAACCCGTTTGGCCAGCGTGGTATAGTAGGCCAATTCCTCCTTTCAAAGGAGAGGCCTAGTCCAGCAGTGGACTGTAAAAGGCTGATGATGATGATGATAAGCTGATAAGACTACAAAGTCTAGTGGTTGACCCTGAATGTTAAGCCGAAGGTAGTCAGTTCGATTCCCAACTAAGACAAAGCTTTGTGCGCTGAGCACAGCGATTTATAATTTAACTATTACTTGACTTTGCACACGGCTCTGCACGCGTGGATTATGAATCTAAACCTTCCTTAGAAATCACACCATCTTTTGGTGAAAACCGTACCTACACAAAACCGTTCGGTGGTTCATACCTACATACTGCCCTACCGAACCTAAAGTGCGGTAACAGCAAAAACATGATATAGGAATTTAAACAGGATACATAGGTCTAAAAAGTTAGTTGAAAATATTTTAGAAAAAATGTGTAACAGCTAAAGTAGGCCGATTTTAAATTTTTCATAGAAACATATATTTCCAATTATCTTTTTTTAAATAAGATATTTATTTATTAATTATTAAAAGCCGTAAGGTGTAAACGCTCTTAAAAGAATGTAACATTTTTGTGCGTGAACATGGATGTTTCTCTTGGTCTGGGTGTTTCTATGTATAATACTTAGGTATATATTTACCAAAAAAATGTATATGTTATGTATGTTTATCCCATATCTAGTACCCATAGTACAAGCTCTGTTTAGTTTGGGTCTAGATGGTGTTGTGTGAATTTAGTTAGTATATTATTATATTATATTAATATTTATAAAAAAATAAAATAAATTACATCCAAAACCGGTATCGCATGTCTTTTTATTATGACGTATCCCTTGCTGCTCGTGTGTTTGTCTTCGTCTTTAAAATGCAGAGAGCATATTTTACTCGAAAGACTTGGTTGCCAGAAATCTTCGTTTCGTTGTGCGCGTACTAATTCCACCCATCGCATACACCTTTCTTTGTCTACTGGAAAACTAAATTCAAATATTAAATATATCAATAGAAACACCTACAAATATTCAAATAAATTTCTCATTACGAAATACTACACAGACTCACGCCTGTTTCCCCGAAGGGGTAGGCAGAGGCATATTAACACTTTGAAGGACAGTTGACGTTTAAAGATGTCTTAACACTAAAGCTTCTATTAGGTCTCGTTTACTGTCCTTGAAAAGGCTAAACGCCCACTTTTCGCCAGTGTTTTGATCCCACGTAATAGGTGGCGGGCCTATTGCCGCTTATCGGGATATTTTGTTTGCCAGAGCCTCGTCCGTGGATCGGCAGGTGAGGTTGGCTTGGGAACCTAAGTTCTTGGTGGAAACCCTATGCACCCTTACTAAAAGATTGTTTGAAATACTAAAAGATTGTTTCTTTATATTTTGACTGAAATGTAGTAGGTACATAATACATAATTGGCTAGCTTTGCTCATGGTTACGATCGCTGTAATTCGTACCATGATTTACGCAAAAAAACAACAAAGCTCATATGAAAACCTGACATTTAAAAAACTAGTCAACAATTGTACCTACTCTCAGACAAAAAATGACGTGTCTGTTTCGCAGGCATAATTTCTAATCTATGATCGTCTATCTCAATCATATCTCGATCGTTCTTGGTAGGAATTTTTGTTTGACGACGCGTCACTGAGGTCAATTTGCCAGCTGGCAACATTTCAACACACTACTGCTCGTGGAGCGCTTACAATCTTTTTACTTACAATATCACTGCATGCGCCATAATTGTTGCACATATCTTTACTCTGATTACCTACTCTGTTTGTGCGTTTCCGAGACATAATTTTAATCTATGATCACTAGATCAAACCGGATCTTCTATTTCTATCACACTCGGGCATGGAGATCAGTCATGCATGATCTTCTATTTCTATCACATTTGGGTATGGAGATACTTTTGTTTCATTTGTGCATTCTTGAGATATAGGTTATAAATATATTATTAAATTTATTAAGATACACAAATGAAATAGTAATACTCACGAATGGTATGTAATCCCTTGACTTTTTATAATTTTGGTTGAATAATTTCTGCAATATCTTATAACACACGACGGCATTTTCGTTTGCTGTCACTTTGACTTTGGTATTCAGTAAGCGCGCAATATGTGTCTATGCGTTGACGCGTGACGCGATACTGATATTACTGATGTCAAGTCTGGCCAACTGGCCAATTTCCAACGTGTACACCATAGATATAATAACAACAATTCTTGTTTACATAATAATATATAATACATAGGTCTGCACTGCAGAGGTAGTCCTCCCGCTAGGTGGACCGACGCCGGTTAAGATCGCGGCTTAGGTCATAAATACTACCTACTAGATAACGGTAACGTACAAAATCATAGCTAAGGTCTGTCCGCCTGATTATACATTTATACATCTACATTAGATTCCAACCAAACGGAGAGAAAGGACAATGGGCAAATTTGTATGGAGCTTGGGCGGTCCGCGGCCAAGAATGATTTTGTTATTATATATGCTTTAGTCCTACTATTATTATTGTGGACAAGTTTTATATTATAACTGTGGTGTACCTACTTCTAAAACGCATAAAATACACTTTTGTTTTAGAATCTTTTTATAGTTTTACTTAGCTACTATTAAATTATATCAATGCAAAAATATAAAAAGAAAGTGAAACAACTAATCTAGATAGTCATTACATTATAAATCACATAATTATTATTGTATCATAAGTAAGCTTACTAATGATACAATAATAATTATGGGCTTGCACAGTTACCATATTACTGACAAGGCAACCGGCGCGGTGGCGAGTGGCGTGGCACGCATCGCGAAAAACGTACGCACACTAATGTAAATATGTCAAAACGACACGCTATTAGATAAGAAGTGTGAGTGAGAAAGCACATCTAATCGCAAGCGCGAAAAAGAGATAAACATATACTCTCTGTACCGACGCGCATTGTGACATCACGCTGACCATTTCACAAAGAATAATTTGACTCAGATGCGACATGATCACTTTGTCTGTCTGGAGTAAATTCAATTTGCCTAAGTAAACTTGATTTATTTATTTAAGGTAGGGAAATAAAAAGTAATGTGATTTATTTATAACATTTTTTTGCCCTTTTGACGTAATTTTAAGCATGTTCTGAATACAGACCGACATATACATATTTTCTATTATAGCTTTAATTAAATGCAAGCGGCGGTGGTTAAAAGTTGGTGGTTGTGTCAAAGCATGATCACTTTACGTATAAACTTGACTTCTAGTCTGATGCGCCCGCATAGGTATTTAAAGGAAAAATTACCTCGAAAAAAGGGAGTGCTGTTTTTTTTAATAAGATTCTTCCTGTTTTTGATCTATATTTATAATCATCCTTAAAATGCAACGAACAAATTCTGCTGGAATCATTTGACTGCCAATCGTCCTCTTTTCTTTGTTTGCGAACAATGTCTAACCATTTTAATCTTCTCTTTTCATTTACTGGAAACCTAAAACAGTACGAATATAAAAACACACATCAGTACTTTATTATTACGAATGTCCCATCTGGATACTTTGTTTTTTAGTCTTTGAACACGCACAATACTACTTCTCTTTCACACTCGCTAAAGCATTGATTTTATAGTAAAGATACGCTCGACCGAACATTTGACGGACGCAGTCACCCACTCACCCTACAAAAAAATAACGCCAAAACTAGTATGAACTACGATGTAAATCGATGTGGTCGGCTCCTAGACATAACCTTGTAAGAGCGGGATGAGGTATTTATCGATGTACAAGAAAAATATATTTTTTCAAAATTTATATATTTTGTTGCAATTTGTTTGTGTTAGTAAGTTTTCATTGACCTTTGAATAAAATATTTTTTTACTTTTGTCTTTTTATTATTCTGCACATATTTTTTATTTTGGATTCGTAATGTTTTTTGGCGTTGGTGTATCTTTAAATATTAAGAATCAATAAAAATAATTTTGTACATTATTTTGTATATTATAGTAATATTATGAAATCTTTTCATTTCATCGGCTACAACGCCCGCCGCTGCAAAGTTATATCGCACTTTTACGAGGCTACACGCCGTTTTTACCAATATGAAAGAAAATTGCTTTTAATGTTAGAAGTTGATTTATTGACATATTTTTAACTTACCGGTGATATGAAATGTTATCATGTTTTTTATTATGTTTTTTGTCGTAGTTCACGCAACCTTTCACTGCACAACTTGGCATTTTTGTTCGTAAAATTTACGACCGCTCCCGATGACAGCCGATCGCGTCCTAGTTCACTTCGATATAGGGAAGACCATTTAACATTTTAGGACCAAGTTCGAGGTGTCATTGTAACATGCGGTCCGCCCAGTCCTTACGCAGTATATATCTGAATGCGCTAAAGGCCAATTTTTTTATTCACTCTATTATTTTACTGAATTTATTATAAATTGTAAATAAAGCGTTGTAATATTGTAATACTCACGAATGATAAGTGATTCCATCACTTTTAGTATTTTTTCTACTGTAGCTTGTGCAAAATCTCATTACACACGACGGCATTTTAAAATGTTTACGTACACACACGCGAGTGGGAAATGAGCGAGCGCTTCCGACCGCAGCGAGTACGTGACTAAAGTCAGACGAGCCATTCAGCCTGTTTTTTTTTTTGTGTGTGTGGACTAGTTGTTGGCCGCTGATGGCCTTGACAACTTTACGCGGACTATGGGTGAGCGCAGAAGGCTCCCAACCCGTTAAAGTATACTAGACAGCGTTTTGACTCCCCAAGGGTGGACTCCCACGGACCTCGGCTTGGGGCGCTGCCCATTATGCCTGTTTTTTATGTGCCACTTTTGAAGTGCGCATAACTCATGAACGGTTGTTTACTAGTATATCGATGATACTATGTATTAAAAACATAAAACTTATAGATAACTAACATATCATCAATCACTACTAATATTATAAATTTGAAAGTGTCTTTGTATGTATGTTCCGTTTTCACGCTACCGGCTACCGGCCGCTAACTGCTGAATTGATTTTGTTGATATTAATATAGAAATATATTGGACTATGGAGACGGACATAGGGTTCTATAAGTTGCAAAAATTAAACTGGGAGGGATTGTAGGGAGGGTAGAAGTTTGTACGGCGCAAATTTACCTCTTGGAAGTAAAAATGCATGCGCTGTGATAATGAGTGCTGCCCATGTGCTATCTGTCAGTAGTCAGTACTGTCACATCATACATTTTGTCATAATGCGCACGGTCATTACATTGTCCGCATATATAAACTAATAATATACTACACTTAAACGGCTGAAACGATCCTAGATCTTACTTACCTAGTTAAGTGCGTATTAAATAAGTAATTATCGTTTGCCCCGTACCTCGGAGAACACATTATACCGTGTCGTCGGTCCCGTCTTTAATGAAGATCTTTAAAAGTTGTAGTGGGGAGCCCCTTCAAATAAAGTGATACTGGTCTAAGCCATGGAATATCGTCAGACGGAAGTCGTTCTGTGGAAAAGCTGATATTCTGTCATGTCTGGTTGGACTAGTAAGCGGACATCGAGCTTCAAGGCGTAAGTCTCGGATGCAACCGGTATAACGCTTGGATGATGATGAATAAGTCCTTGGTCTTACGTGCCTTAACTGTATTCGAACGCGTAACAACCAAACGTTTTCCTCTTCTATATATTCGCTAAGAGTAAGACGCCTTGCTTGTTGTTCTCGGTACACTTCAATATTTTACAAGCCTAGTTATTAGGCTGAGCACTTAGTATACTAGGTGCTCAGCCTAATAACTGCTACTCCGGGCTACCTTGATGACGATGTACACGAATCAATCGTGCCGAGAGCAAACGAAATAAGATCGCGTGCAATAGTTTATTATTCATTGATGATGTGTTATAGACTACAGGCCCATGTCCAAAATGGATGGGTCATATGAACCACCAGGTGTCGTATATAGGACGATATAAAAAAAGCGCGCAGTGCCGTACAAAAATGGTGCCCCACAAAGTCGGTATTCTTTTTTAATTTTTTGATAATTTCTAGGGTAAATTTGGTAATTTCATTCTGTACGGTTCGAAAATTGCACGCGCGCGTTTTTTATAGCGGTTTGAAAATACCGTGAACACTTAAAAATAGTCGTTTCCCAGGTTTTATTTTTGCTTAGCATGTCTTCTGGCATGATGTCCAAAACGAGTATACTTCGGCTTGGAGATGGGTCTTGTGACATCCTGTATATGTAAATTATATTTATTTAATATTTTATTACTTTTTTTTATCAATATGAACTTTGAGATTTGTACGGCATTAACTTTTTATAAATTATTGCATTAAGTACAAATAAACTATCTAAATATGCCGTATAAAAAAATATCGACATGAATTTCACCTTACATTTCGTTCTATGGATTTTTCCTTGAGTTTTTTCCCCTAAAAACCTTTGGACCAACGAAAATGTACGGCATGTAAAAAAATATTATCTATGCATAAAATACTTTCAAAATAAATTAATTTTATGTTGTCTCACATCACCCCCTGGACCACGGAAAGAGAGGGGGTTGCAACCCTCGATTTTTTCCCCTTGTCGCATGATTTTTGTACGGCGTTACGGAATAATGCATTAGAAGCTGTATTAAAACAGTATGAAACTGATGTCGTACAGAATGAAATTACCAAATTTACCCTGGAAATTGTCAGAAAATTAAAAAAGAATACCGACTTTGTGGCGCACCATTTTTGTACGGCACTGTGCGCCTTCTTTTTATTTTTCATGGATCTATCGATGGTAAAAATGCCGTACAAAAATATATGACCCAAATGTACTCACTCTACCTGCACTTTTGAATTCTCACCAACACTCAGTTGGACAGCTTACAAGTGACGGTATAGTGCTGAATCTTATTATTTTATGCTCTTATATCGTCCTATATACGTCACCTGGTGGTTCATATGACCCATCCATTTTGGACATGGGCCTGTAGTCTATTACCGTCTCACAAATCGTTTATCTATGCAATTAGGTTATATTGACATTCCAATATTTCTTTTTTAAATGGAATGCAGTGTAACGCCCATAAGTAGTAAAAGATGTTCCTAATTTTATTACCAGTACTTTCATTTGACATTAATTCGTTGATGGCCGCCGACCGCCAAAACCGCCTAAAACCGCCCATTGTCCTTTATAAAACAGTGTTTTAAGCATAGAGATAGATAATAAATAGAGATGATATTTCAAATAAAATGACTCACTCATTGTCACTCAGACTGATTGACTACGCATGCGAGCGCGGGTGTTTTCGTTATAGATTATATTATGAATGTATATACGCAGATGTGACAAACTGTTTATTTTACCTACTTGATATTTCGTGGACACATGTATAGAAGAAGGCGATGCATTTTTAGTAGTTTCTAAAATCTCAAACGTGTCATATGGAGTCCAACAAGGATCATAAGGAATTGCGTCTTTTTTAAGAAACCTTCTTCCAGTTTTGGTAATTGTGTAATCATCAGGACGAAAATGCGCTGAGCAGATATGTGAGTGTTCTGATGGCAACCACGTTTCTTCTCTTCTCTCAGCTTGGACGAATTTGATCCAAATTTCCCTTTTCTCAACGTTTTCGCGCAAGAATCTAAAATAATTAAACTAATAAATAATAGGGTACATTAGGCTCATAGGAGGGATTGCACAAAATATGCCGTGCCGTACTGTCCAGTACAGCATGGCATATTTTTTGTGATAAACGAAGACATAACTTAAATATAAGTAAAACTTTAATTTCAATGACAAATATCAATAATAACAAACGAACGGGAATGCCACGTAGTGTTGCCCAAATGCAAGAACAAGACGAGACTTAGCCAGTCTTGGTCTTGGTCTTGCGCCAATACACCTGGTCTTGGTCTTGGTCTTGGTATTGCGCTCCCAGTCTTGGTCTTGGTCTTGGTCTTGCAGCAAGAGTCTTGCAAGTCTTGCAATTACCTATCAGTCTATTACTATTTATTAAAGTTTTTAAATCTTAGAAAAACGTATTAGAATTGGAACATTGTGAGCTTGAATTAACACAGCCATAGTAAAGATCAAGCAGATTAATAAATAACTGAAGATTTGACAAGAAATTCGAAAAATCAACTGACCTATATGTCGTTTTCCATGGAAGTAACTGTTTCTTAATAAACATTTATGATTTATAAGCTTACATTTGCTAAAACATGTAAAAAAAACAAATTAATTACAATAACTTGACTGTATTTTAAAGAACAATATCTGTCTAGAAAGAGATTGAACCCTCAACTTATATGAAATTTAATAAAAGAGTTTTACGATTTATCATTTATTTCAATAAAAAATAAAATACAACACAAATCAAACATAACAGTACACAACAGCTTTATCATTAGGTTATGTTACTTTATATCAATTCTTTTGACCAAGAATTAATACAAAGTAATGCGCATAGGTCCAGTTTTTCATATTCTTTGATACAGTTTTTTGCGTCTCATAGAATTCCTAAGCGTACCTATACACCGAACTGTTACACCTAACTACTCCGTGAAATAGCGCTAAGTCCTAGCTGCAAGACGCAAGAGTCTTGCAGGCTTAGTCTTGTTCTTGCTCAAGTCTTGCACGATCAGTCTTGGTCTTGGTCTTGCTAAAAATACGCGGTCTTGTTCTTGGTCTTGGTCTAGCAAAAACGCAAGAACAAGACCAAGACTGCAAGACCAAGACTGAATTTGGGCAACACTAATGCCACGCCGCGCCGGCATCCCGCGGGATTTCTTTCGAAGTTCAAATATTTTCGTTCGCGACAACAGCACCCGCTTGTGGACGGTATAATATGGCTAAGTAATAAGACCTATGTAGGTAACTTCCAAAATACAAGAAAATTCGTCAAAATCGGTAAAGAAGAAGAAGGCAAACGAACATTTATTTTTTGTTCTCTGGCATGTTATAGGTATACTTATAATAAACATCAGTAAAATAGCTCACTTGTGGAAAGTAACTCCTGAAGCTTTATTTCTATTTTTGGACGTATTTTTACAGTAACGTAGAACACACGACGGCATCGCTGAGTACGAACGTAGAATACACGCAATCTATGAATTCAAAACTTTATTATTTATAATATACTAACAATAATAATATTTACATACCAACCTTTAACAAATATTGTAGAGCAAAAAAATATTAAGTCGGTACTCGAGATTCTCAAAGGAATTGCACAAGTCTAGTCTGTAATTTTATTCTATGACGGGAACTGCCGACAACTCGGCGTATATGTCTGTCTCTTTTTTGCAAACATAATATCGTATATGTGAAAGTGACTGATAGTACAAGGGACTCGCCCTGATTTATTCATCATGGACTTGCCCACAATGGACTTGCCCGGTGCACGAAAATTGATAATAATATATTGCCTAGTAATTGCGTTGCTAAGATGTTTTATGTCAAAAAGTAGATTACTTACCATTCAATAACAAATTTGCACAGAAAAATCACTGAAAACTTTCTTATACCAACACAGATTTAACAAACAAGAACCAGATGTAGCGCATTCGTCCAACTAAGTGAGGCACGTTGACAGCTATGTGTGCGTGACATTTGGCGACTGGCACTGTACGGACACGCGCGTCTATGTGTGTGTAAAGTTGCCAGATTATGAATAATCTCCCACAATTTACATATAGTTTTTGCAAACGAATATAAAAATATCACATAGGTTATATTTTATATTCGTTTGCGGTTTTGAAGAATTTACCATGGATTTAATTAATACTTTTAATATGTAATGCTGTTGTGAAAATTATTCAAATAAAAGATACCATTAAAGTATGCTTTTATAAATACATTTCTTAAATGAAGGTACCGAGTTAAGTTTTAACTAATTTTATTCGTAAATTGAGAAATAAATAGATTATGTTTTGTGATTCATAGCCTCGATCCAGAAGAAATACTTATATAATACCAACTACATATATTTACGAATACCAATCATGAGGTTCAGATCTTAGTTCGGCGAATATGTTGTTTATTTTTTGTTTAGAAATCCTCAGTATAGTATCTGGAAATGTTTGGTTAATTGCAATAGGCTTGCGTTCTAAATATTAATTAGCTAAAAACATGACAATAATTATTACCGACAATAATTATTACGACAATAATTATTTCATTAACATGACAATAATTATTACCTACATAATCAAGTGACAAGTGCATTTTCCCTAATTCAGGGAAAACGGTGTCGACGTAAACTGGCAACACTTACATATTTTCTGCAGAAATACGAATTCTATCGAAATAATATTATAAAACAGTCAAATAATCCATAGTTATCTGTAAAAATATATTCCATCTTCCCGTTTTTGCTTTTGGAAACAACTTTTACAATGTTTAAAAACCCAAGACGGCATTTTATGAATTTTAAAGCTGGATTGATCGTGGTGTGTGAACTGTGCGATGCTTCGCAGCGCACTGAGCCGAGTTTGTATTTGCTTTTCAATTTTGTATTTGCTTTAGTGGCCTCACGCAAGTGTTCCGCGCGCTCTGTCTGCCTTTTGTTCTGTAGTCTTAGTATACCAATTAAATAAATAATTTCGTAAGCCAGATTGACAGAACGCGGTTTCGTGCGCTCACTAGAAAGCTGTCAAACGAACTAAGAGCTGAGACTCAGCTGACAGCTCTCAGGCTGAGAGCTGTATGGTTCCCGAACCATAAGTCAGTGGAACATTTTCGTTGTACAGAAGGGCGCATCTTTCCAAATAATATATATACTAGTCTATGGGCGCATCTAGTGCGTTAGTACCTACCTAGGTTAGTACTTACCAGTTGGTACATATCATATAAATCTATGGTCTCCTGTTAACAGTTAACAGTTATGTTGACATGCCATGACACCTAGTAATAAAGTCACAAATCCAATGCACAAATCATAAAATAGTCTATATCTAATACACCAGTAGTCACAAAAAGGGCAAAGCAATATATTATTCCTGTCACATAAAAACCAAAAGATAAAAGTTAAACAATATTCAGTATAATATCAACTTTATATTCTAACGAATAAAGTACTTCATCGCGTCATTGCCTTGCGAGTTGCGTCGTTTTGATTCGTTTCTTTTATCTTATACCTAGTTTACACTCTCGCGTCGCGTCTCGCCTCGTACCTCGCCTCGCAGCTCGCGTGTTGTTGCGAGGTAGCGAGTGCCTGTTTACACTCTCGCGATGCATTCAGTTTGCGTTGAGCCAGCAACGATGTAAGACGTCGAAGTAATAGCGGCAGCAGCTCTAGCCTTAACAAGTATTTACCTATTCTTGACCATATTAAAAAGAAGGATTTTTTTTACATTGAGCTCTGCTAGCGGTCTGCACATAACCTCAGAAATTCTTTGCCACGCATCATTTACTTTTTGGGTATTTTTATGCATCATTTGTTTTGGATCCGAAATTATTCGCTCGGCCTGATAGAGTTGAAGAACTGCAGCGTTTCTTTTTGGGACCAGTCCATTTTTAATTGATAAGATAAGATAGTTTATTTCGGGTACATACAAACATGGGTACAGTACATGATCTTAAATACAATTCTATAGGTTCAGCCATATTTTACCATTAGGCATGCGAAAGGTACAAACACAAATTAAAATTACTCAACTATAAATATTTAGGTATAAATATTCAAACAAATGCATTCTCTTTTTCTGCAAAAAAATCTGATATACTATAATAAGCTTTATAATTTTTTTGAAATCGAAGAACACAACCTGCACGGAAGGGCGCCGTAAACAAACTGAAACGAGAGCGCGAGTGTAAACACAACGCTCGCCTCCCTCGCGAGGCCCTTTGACTCGTGCTTAAAAAACCGCCTCCGACGCGAGCGTCACGAGTGGCGAGGCGAGCTACGAGGCGAGCCACGAGCGAGCGTTTACACTCGCGCACCTCGGCGCTCGCCTCGCCGCTCGCGCGAGAGTGTAAACTAGACATTAGAATTTCCTCTTCCAATTTTAATACAGGAGGTATGGAGTCGCACAGAACATTAAAATAATTTATAATATGATTGAATGTAAAAGTTTACTAATTCTTTACTTCTAAGTTTTGGCCATCTATGTTTGTTAGTAAACATTACTATTAATAACTAGCTGTTCCCGAGGCTTTGTTATTTAATATGTATCAGTATAGATTAGCGTTACTTTTTTGTGTATACTGTTCATTTATTTTTGATGCACCGTACACAAAATTTACATATTATATACGCCTGTTTTCAAATGTATTCATTATTGTCGACAGCTCACCAAGCTAGATATTGCAGGATGTCACAAATAAAAATACACCATAATTACATATCTTTACAATCATATTCAATCTTCATGGTACATGGAGAGTTATATTTACTTATTAAGGTTCACCAATAGGCATTTAACATCTAATAAGCACATTAAGCCTATTACAATAAACATAATTATTTTTAACAAAAAACTAAACCGCGTTCAAATGTTCAAAACTGAACAACATGGGACCAACCGAAAGGCACTAGGTTTCAAATAAAAAACATATCTTCAAAATCGGTTCACCGAGTCGAAAGTTCTGAGATAACAAACACAAAAAATAAAAATACCGTCGAATTAAGATTCTCCTCCTTTTTTTATCTCGGTCGATAAAAATAAGTAATGCATAATTTCAATAAGTCACACAATAAATCGACACTTAGAGCTAAAAAAAATACTCTAAAAATACTAATACGTCAGGTAATGAGAGTTTGTTATTGGGTCCTAACATTCAATAATAATGAATATGTAATCGTATCGCAAATACATTTAAGTACAAAAGAAAAGCAAACAAAAAATAAATTTCGACATAACTAATAATAAAAATTATTAATGAATGTACCTTTACTTTAGGAACTGCTGTTTTAGCTAATCGACGTCGGCTAGTATTTCCGGATATATCCGATTCATCAAAGTGTGCCGAACATATAACAGAATTCTTCGCCGGTTTAAAATAATCATCTCCCCTTTCTCTGGCAACAATCGATGTCCATTCTGCACACGTAACCGGATTGCTAGGAAAACTAAAATAAAAAATTAAGGCTTTATTGAAATCAAAATAAAAGTCTAATGAGAGTCCAAAGAAAAGTAGCATGAACTAATATAATTTTAAGTTTTGTAGCATTAAATGGTATTTACCTACTTATAAAATTTTAAAAACTTTATAACTTAAAATTTTTCAAATAGCGTTAACCAATTTTAAGCAACCAATTTAGATTTTTTTCTGGTAACAAATGATATAAAATATATATAATACAAATCGACTCCATGCATCATTCTACTGTTCTGGTTTGTGCGTTTTTGTTATCTGTGGCTCGATGGCGCACCGCGCACGTACAAAAAAATGGTTGCTGTTTAAATCATTCATTTCGTCCAAAATATGATACAATTTGGTAATTCAAAGCTTGAAATATAACATATTTATGTACTTACTGAAAGTAAGACACTCCGTCCGTTACAGTGATTTTTCGGGCATTATTTTTGCAACTTCTAATTACGCACTGCGGCATTGTGAGACGTATTTACGTTGGCTATGTTTCAAATGAAGTAAACAAAATAAGATCTCACTCGGTGTTATGGCACTCGGTGCTGCCAACCCGGATTTTGAAAAAGAACGTAGATCAGTACGCACCTTTATAAGTATATTTGTATATACATATAATAAATATATCTAGAGACCTCGAATATTTTTAGAGACCTCGCACAGAGACTTGTCGGCGCCTCGCGTGAACAGAAGGCTGGGTTGTATTTGGCTCAGAAGGTAAGTATCGCCATACAACGTGGCAACGCTGCCAGCGTTCTGGGCACGCTGCCAGTTGACGGCGATGTGGATGAATTTCATGACGCGCTCAAAATTTTTTTTTTCTTTTTTGTCTGTATATATTTTTTTGTATGTTCTGGTTCTGTATATATTTCTTTGTATAGTATTTACGTTAATATAATCATAATTTAGTTACGTTTCAATCTGATATATATGTATGTATATATATATATATATTTAACCATTGCTGTCCCAATGTTGGGCAAAGGTCTCCCCCACATTCTTCCACTGGTCCCTGTCTTTTACCATATCTTGCCAGTCCTTAATAAAATTGTCCAAATCATCGCGCCATCTTTTTCTCGGCCTGCCTCTTTGACGACGACACTCTGGTTTCCACCTTGTGGCAATACTTGTCCACTTTTCGGGATTCATTCGGCAGACATGCCCCGCCCAGTCCCACTTCAGTTTAGCAGCTTTAATGCCCACGTCTATGATGCCCGTCTTGGAGCGTATTACGGTGTTGCGAATTCGATCACTAAGTTTTAAACCTAATACGCTCCTTTCAATTGCGCGTTGACAAACCCCGAGCTTGAACTTTTGTGACTCGGTCAGGGACCATGTTTGAGCTCCGTAAGTTAGGACGGGCAAGATACACATGTCGATGAGTCTGCGTTTATGTGTCATTGAAAGATTGCTCTTTAATAACGCTTTTAGGGACCAGAAGGTCTTCCAGGCATTTTCGACCCGGCGGTTGATTTCTTTTTCTTGCCTGTTCTCGAACGAGACTATCTGGCCCAAGTAAATGTACTCATCGACATAATGTATTACTTGCCCGTCTACCTCGACCTTACGTTTGCAGCTGTTAGACATAACTTTTGTTTTTGACCGATTCATCATCAGTCCAACCTCAAGGCTTGCTATGCTTAGCTCTTGAAGCATATTCTGTATTTCTTGGGCAGATGATGCGAAAATTACAATATCGTCTGCGAAACGAAGATTTGTGAGCCTTTTGTCACCAAGCATAATACCCTTAGATGTCCATGAATCTTTTAATGTTCGAAATACTTCCTCTAGAGCACTTGTAAAAAGTTTGGGGGATAGTGGGTCTCCTTGCTTTACACCCCTTTCTATGTCAAATGATGGGCCTATTTTATCTGTTTTAATATTTGCCTTACTATTACAGTATAGTGTATGGAGTATGTCAATATAATTTAAATCAATGTTTTGTTTTGTCAGAGCTGAAAATATTGAATTATGAGTAAGGCTGTCGAATGCTTTAATTCGAAAGAGGTATACTATATTCGCTGTGTTTTTCTATTATTTGGTTTATGGTCTGTAGGTGATCGATGGTGGAAAAACTTGGACGAAAGCCGGCCTGTTCAGGAGGTTGATGCAAATCTAGCTTGCTGTCTATTCGATCGTGAATAATTTTAACAAAAAGTTTGTATAGGTGAGATATTAGACTAATGGGTCTGTAATTGCTGATTTCTGCTCTGTCTCCTTTTTTGTGAAGAAGAATTATATTGGAGTGACACATCTTGGAAGGTATTTTGCCTGTTTTTAAAATGGTATTAAAAAGGTTGGTAATATGGGGTAATAAAGAAGGAGACCCAAGTCTAAGAGCTTCTGTGGTAATATGGTCTTCTCCGGGAGCTATATATATATATATATACACCGCTATTTTTTAATTAGTACAAAAAATTTAACAGGCCACTAAGTATCTTTAACTGATCATAATTATGTAGTTGAAAAATAAAAACACTAAGTCCCAAAACTGTCTCAAAACTGTCCACAAAAATACGTGATAATTGGTAAATGCAATACTAAAACTATGACCGACCCGTGTACTATCATACCATTGATAAATTAGACCCCCCCCCCCCCCCGGCCCTCTGCGCCTGCGCCACGCCCCGACGATGCGACAGACAGTACTAAATTACTAGTGAAAGTCAGCGTATCTAATTTCGTTGCAAAACTTAATTGTTTGTCTACGTTTGCCCGACGCGATGGCCTATCATATCAGTTCATATCACGGGAGTATGTAGCTATGCTTCGTGCGTACTTTTTGAGTGGAAAAATCGCGAGTGCAGCTGTGTACCTATGGACATCGTATTGTGAGTGTACAAAAGTGACCGGGTCAGTGTCAAACAATTAAAACAGTGCATATTGGATGCTTTTGACAACGGTGGTGGACATTTCGAAGGACAATGGAAATACTTGTAAGTTAAGTAAATAATACGTACTTAAGTAAATAATAATTTGATGCAGGCGCCTCAAAATCGGTCTGTGTTCTCCACACACCTTGAGGAAGGCCTATGTCCAACAGTGGACGTCTCTAGGCTGACATGATGATGATAAAATAATTTGTTAATAGCAGATGATTCTAACTTCATAAATACGCCAAAATTACTTTTTTCTTTTAGTCCAGAACACCATCTTTTATTTTGATATTTGTTTGCTTTCTAATTACATACCTCCGTATTTAATTACTTGTTAAACGATAAATGTTACCGGTCCTACGCCCGAATGAAGCATGAAGGAGAGGGTAGAACTAACAAAATTAAAAATAACTACCTACATTTATTATTTTTCTTCATTTTATTTTCTATTGCTACCTACATCATAAGTGCGACAGAGAGAATGCGAATGAGCAGGATGGAATATTATCAATGAATTAGTGAATGGATTGTAAAATATGACTATGATTTAAGTGAGATTTTCTACAATAAACAAATGATAATAACTTTGCTTTTTATTGATATTATGAAATTCTTACGTCACATATATTATAATAATATCTTCGCTAATCTGTCCTTAAAGTTTTTGTACTAATTAAAAAATAGCGGTATATATATATATATATATAAAGTTGTAAAATAAATAAATATATCTAGAGTAAAGAGGATAAAAATTAATAAAACGAATATTTCAACCACAGAATTGCATCTACTAGAATGGTAATAGTCACTTTGGTCACATATTTCCTTATGCTCCTGCTACACCTGCATCTTAACGCGTCAATTAGCGTGTTAATTTAGGCGCTACGTAGATGTGGCCAATGGTTTAACGCGTTAATATACTTACTTATTTCCTATGGGAAATTTTTAACACGTTAAGTAATGCGTTATTGGCCATTGCCATTAACGTTAACGCTAACGCAGGTGTAGCAGTAGCATTACAATTCATATGTGATGTGATGTGGCACTAATTCAACAAGCCACGCCCACTGCGTTGGCATGGCGTCGACCAACTAGTGAGGGGACACAAATTCTCAATTATCGATAACATTTATTACGTATATTTAATAATAGGTAAATATTTTAGTGTTTAAAGAATAGCTATTTTGAGGGCAAACGAGATACTTATCTTTAATAAAATATTTAAATGACAACACAGCCACAGTCATTTTGTTTGACACCGCCATCTGGTGCTTCCACTGACAGTGCTTTATTACAGGTACTAATTATAATATTGGGCTGGGCACATACACTTTTTATGTGCATTAATAAATCATTAACATTAAACGACTTAACATAATATTTAGAATAGGACAATATTGTAGCACTTTTTGTGCATTGATAGATATTATTATTTTTATGATAACAACGTGGCAATGCTGCCAGCCTTCTGGGCACGCTGCCAGCCGACAGCGTTGCGGAGGATTTGTTTGACGCGGTGCAGTTAGTGTTATTTGGTTTTTCCTCTTCTATTTTGTTATTATTATTTATTTAGTTTTATTGGTATAGTTTAAGATAGTTTAGTTACATAAGTAGTTTTATTCTGTTGTCTATATGTTATTTGGTACACTATTATGTATGCTTAAATACATTTATTAATATTCTACCACATACACACATCATCTAGTCCCAAACCAAGCATAGCTTGTGCTATTGGTACTAAATAATGGGTAAACATAGATATATACTTTTTTCCTTTATACATACAAATTATACATAGAAACACCCAGACCAAGACAAACATCTATGGTCATGCACACAAATGTTTGACTTGAGCGGGAATCGAACCCATAAGCGTAGCAGTCGCTTACAGCCTTACACTCCCGCTGCACCAACCGACAACGAATAGGAAGAAAGAAGAATTTAGAATAGGACAAGCTTAACAACTC
Source organism: Euclidia mi (assembly GCA_944739405.2). Taxonomy (NCBI): domain Eukaryota; kingdom Metazoa; phylum Arthropoda; class Insecta; order Lepidoptera; family Erebidae; genus Euclidia; species Euclidia mi. The sequence goes on from OX123209.2 coordinate 19,795,818, forward strand.
ACATGATTGTCGTCAGATGCCTGATTTATTAGTTTTCTTTTGGAGAAATAAGATGTTGTAGGATTATCGTTCGATTCCTGAAAATTTAAAATGAGACGATACTTAACATAACAACGTACATATTTTTAATAATGCGTCCCACTGGTAAAACAAATCACTTACGTTATTAAACCAAACGTCAATTTTTGGATATGCATTCGGGAATAGTATCGTCCTTTTTTTCGTTGGATCAAAATCTTCATCAACAAAGTGAGAGGAACAAATTGTGCTGAATTTCTTAGGGAACCAAATTTTATTTCCCGTAGCATTTATCCATTTTTCTTTAATCTTAGGGTCTTTTGGAAAGCTGAAAGGACGCTTAACATTTTAGATAAAAGTTTATATGCATATGATGTTATCATCATATGCAATATTTTGCCCTGGAATAAACAGTATATGCCTATGCGTATGATGTATATTCGAGTGCAAAATATTTACAAGTTGTATCATAAGACCTTTGTCAACAATACCTATCTGTTGATAAAATAGTTTATAAATCCAGCCAATATTTCCTTTCGTTAACTCGAACAAACGCTTGTGCGACCTACTTACGAAGTAGTTAAGAAAACTAGTCAAATCCAATTTCGTCTGGACAGTTTATTAACCATCTGTGACAAAATTTTATCCAAAGCCGTTCAGTTCTTGCTGTGTGATTGAACAGAAACTATTCAAACTTTAACATTTATAATAAGTATAATTCATCATATCAGCCGACCGAAGATATAAGACGACCGGTTGGCACCGCGGGAGTGTAAGCGACTGCAACGCCGAAGGTCGCGGGTTCGATTCCCGCTCAAGTCAGTCATATGTGTGCATGAACATGAATGTTTGTCTTGGTATGGGTGTTTCTATGTATGATATGTATGTATTTACAAAAAGAAAGTGTATATGTATGTTTATCCATTGTCTAGTACCCGTAGTACAAGCTTCTGCTTAGTTTGGGACTAGATGGTGTTGTGTGAATGTGGTAGAATATTATTATTATTATACATAAAAATTATTTTCAGTGAACTAATTGCATTAATAATAAATTAAAAAGGAATTATTTACACTAAAACTACGTTCACAATAGTTTATCAATGACTTTTAATATTCGTATAAGTAACGTCACTAATTCATAAAATGGTTGAGTCACTATTGTCACTAATCAATCACAGCGCGTTCGCCTCGCCCATAGACCATCTACTCCAAACTCGATGGGGCTGTGTCGTTTAATTACCTACAGTATTCCTATTCCTTCCTTCAACAGATCAGCTCCATGTCATAATAATTTTACTTTGTCGTCCGATTTACACATGCATGTTAAATTTCAGCTCAATCGGTAACCAAGAAGTGCATCAAATTCAACTTGCAAGATTTGATTACTGACAAACAGGTGAAACTACGTAAATAAAAGCTTGTAATAATAAAATACCTAACAATTCTTTCTGCAGGCTGTATTTTTATTTGCATTCACCTATTTCATTAATTTTTTTATTTGAAATTAATTATTGAAATCAATAAAAATCTCACTCTCTACTTACACGTGGATATCTATAAGTACTCTATGCACGTGGCGTCTTATTGTAAGAGAGAGATAGTCTGTAGTTATCACAGAGCACCACCACTAGAGACCGCTTTAGCTAATATTTGTTTTGATTCGAGTTCACTAAATTTGCGGACCGTACTAGATGCGGGGGTCGCACGTAATGCGTTGTGATTGGCTATTGCAAGGTCAAACTTAGGACATGAACTCTAGTGCATTACAGTAGTAGTGATGGGACAGGGACAGAATATTGATCGATAAAATTTGGTTTGTATTGATTATATTATTGGTATATAATTATGGATAATAAATATGTTTCTTACCCGTCCGTTAAATATTATAAAGCATTTTTAATAAATATATTTTTTACCCATACGTTAAATATTATAAAGCATTTTTAATCTTTGATTTTGTGTATAGACAAGCTTCCGTCACTCATCAGTGCGTAACGTTATAAGTGCTAGTGATGAAACGGATAGTGTTTTGGCCGGATACCGGATAGCCGGATATCCTACCGATTGACAACAAAAGTAATCGTCCACGATCATGGAAAATACGATCTCATGTAAAATTGTTTTTTTACTTGAAGTTAAAGCAAATTGATCATGACCGTAAGTATCCTGACGGCTATATTTGGTGGTCAGCTAATTTTATATGGCTATGCTTGGCGTCTCTTTGAAGGATAAAATCCGAAACGGAGTTATCCGATAAAGAACCAAAGTTACCGACATAGCTCACAGAATCAGTAGGCTCAAGTGGCAGTGGGCTGGCCATATCTGTAGAAAGACTGATGGCCGATGGAGCAAGCGTATCCTAGAGTGGCGACCACGTCTCGGCAAGCGTAAGGTAGGGCGGCCCCCGGCTAGGTGGACCGACGAACTGAAAAAGGTGGCTGGGACAGACTGGATGCGGAAAGCTGAGGACCGTGTACTGTGGCGCGTGTTGGGAGAGGCCTATTGATTGATAATTTTATACTCTACCTACTCTGTAATTGAAATTTTTGCATTCTGCAGCAGTTTAAGACTTAATTTTTAAGCCGGTCTTGGCGATGAAGAAATGAGAAAATAATTGTTTCTACATAAGAGCGGGTAATCATCCATTTTTCATATAAAGTTACTATCCGGTATCAAGTATCCGGTCAGATCCTTGCTTGCTATATATTACTGAGGCGGTTTCCGCGTTTAAAGCCCTTTTTAAGCTATATCCGTGCACTTTAGAATCTAATATATCAAATAAGTCGTTTAAGACTATCAGCATATTAGCTGTGCCGTCTATTTTCAAACTCAGATAATTTTAAAGAGTCTTTACAAAATTGAAGAGCTATGGACACACTTCTGCTAAACAATTGGGTAGCAAGTTTTACTTCATTATATTTTTTTTAAACACAAGTGTCCAGATCGGAGTTTGTTAGCAGCGTGGAACTTTTCAGCTTCTTGTAACTGATGTAACATTTCAATATGGCTCCATTTTATATTATTGCCTTCAGCATCCTTTAATTCTCGGTAGTGTTCAAAGCTGTTTCTGACTAATTTTATCATGTCAGCAGGATCTAAGAAGATAGCAATTTCATTATTTTGCACTTTAAAAACAGTTTTTAAATTGTCAGGGTTTAAATCGCAGCCGAGTTTCTTGACGATTGCTATGTTAGCTGGACAGCCATCAAATGTCACAGCTTTTACCGCCAATCCAGCTTCAAGACATAATTCAATAGCTTGAATAAGCAAAATTTTGTTTGTTCAGCTGTAATTTTGTTTATAAAAAAATACCCTATAGGCATTTTCCATTTCGCATGCAATGGAACAACTACAAAAACTAACGCATAGGTACACTCCTCTTTACAGCCTGAATCCACACTCCCACCAAAATCTACGTAACCGTAATTCTTTTCTACTTTTCTCTTAATCTTCATTTCGTCAAAGATAATGGTGCAATTAATAGGCAGATTTGACTGTGTTGCCTTGAATTTTAGAGCATCAAAGGCCTCCTTGGTAAGGCCTGGATCTGTACCACTTTCCCAGTGTTTTTACGGAGGGCAAACAAGTGTTGAACGTTTTGCGTACATAGTTATACGCCTTGGTTGAATAAAAAATCAAGGTTAGTGCAAACGCTCTCAACTGTGGCGAATATTTTGTTCTAACCGTTTTTCTTGACTTAACTTTTAATAGTTGGCGGCGAATAATTTCACTACATTTAACCCCTAAGGATGTCTAATTTTGCCAATAATGATTTTAAGGAAACTATTTGTCTTTTAAATCTTCTGTTGCAATCATTTAATTTTTTCTTTTGTTTTAACTACGTTGGTTAGTTCGATGATTCTTCTACAAAGGCGTTTTTTGACTGGAGAAATTCTTCTTTTTGGTGGTATTGGTGTGTTTAATAAATTGTCTTGACTATTAGATCTTGGCGGACTTATTGTATCGTTCAGCGCAGAATTGTTTTGATACCAATTTATTTATTTGTATATTTATTATGTTTACTTCATACATACCCCTTGTTTAGATGAAGAACCAGCTACAGGCGTTTCCGTATTGTTAGCTGCAGTATAAACGCTAGCACGTTGACCCATGGTTAACGGAGCCGGTGCCTAAAAGTAGTATTTATAATGAGTAGGTATATTCTACGAGACGATCTTAGGGAGGACTGGCAATTATATGCATAATCTGGTTCTGAAACACAAAACGACGGCACATACGTCACTAAACACCTTATTTGAGATTATTTAATGGTTACTAGGGAGACCTAAATAAAAAAACTGTGTGAAGAAATGGCGAACTCACATAGCTTTGGAGCCTTAGTATTCCGGCATTCAGGTACCCTCTCGAATGCCGGAATACTTGACACAATAAAAAATCCGTGCTCCGGCGGTTGACGGGAAAATATTTAAGAAATAAAAAGCCAAGAAAGCCAAGTGACACAGTGACTTGGCTTTCGTAAAAGACCGGCATAATCAAGAAACGTATGGAGACTGTGAAGATGTCACCGCTTGCATGGGTGACCACTTGTTATGGCATTTACAGTAGAACTTTACTGTGTTTCGGATGGCACGCAAAGTCAGTTACATGTCACCAACTGTTAAGATAGCTAGACTTTGCTGGTCTATTACCAACGCCAAATCACGAAGTAAGCCACCATAATAACTACTGAAGTATATGAAAATAGCTTGGCTCCAGAACTATTTTGTTCAACCTCCTTTAGATTTGAAATCAGGTTATATAAACACTAAAATAGCAAATCGTCATCATCAAACTAGCATTTTCTAGAGTGCATTACAAGCTTGCGCTTAAAAGCCCAGGGTCTACTATTACTGGTCTACCGAGATATGGCTGAATATCAGTTGTTCCCTGGAGCGATTGCCATCTGACTTCCAACAAATTCCAAACTTCGGGATCATTATTAAAATTTTCTTAACAGAACAGAACCTTAACAACATTTGCTGAGCTTGAGGTACTAGAATCATCATCATCATCATCAGCCCTTTATACTGTCCCACTGCTGGGCACGAACCTCTTCTCACTATGGAAAGGGTAAGGCCATAGTCCACCACGCTGGCCAAGTGCGGGTTGGCAGACTTCACATGTCTTTCGAGAACATTATGGAGAACTCTCAGACATGCAGGTTTCCTCACGATGTTTTCCTTCACCGTTCGCAAGCGATAATTGACAATTTAATACGCACATAACTTCGAAAAGTCATTGGTGCGCGCCGTGGATTCGAACCCGAGACCCTCTGGGTGGCAGTCCGTCGGTCTCTTCACTCAGTTATCGCCGCTATTTACTAGAATAGCAATATAAAAACAATAAAAGAGCTTTCGAATTAAGTTGGTGCCAGACAGCATTCTGCCGCATGATAGCCGACCCGGTATGGAACTGCACCATGGTCCTTTCATTTGCCATACCAAAGTACTCGACCCAAGGTACTCCGTAAGTACTCCTAAGACATGTAGCACAGTGTGATAGCAAGCCTGCAATTTAGGGGTGCGGCAGAAAACTGAAACGAAACGTCTAATTTAAAAGCGCATTTATCATACTTTACACTACTGTGGTTCTAGAACTGCCTACTGCTAATACATATTGTGTCATCTACAATGCTACAAATAAAATAAAAAGTCCCATACCAAAATTGGCAAATATAAAGTTGGTATAGCTGAATCCATCAGTCTTCGGCGATTTTTCACAGCATGAAAATTATCATCAGTAAAGTGCCTCGAGCAGACGACGCTATACTTGGTGGGAAACCATTCCTCCCCTCGACTAGTTGCGTCTATCCACTTCTTCTTCCTTTCGGGACAACTAGGAAACCTTTAACATAATAAACCATCATGATAAATCACTATTTTTGTTAAATCATATTATGATCACAGTGTATGTATGTGCCTAACAATGATTTGACTTCTTTGATGTTTAGAAAAATACCGACAACGACTGCACGCGATAACTGTAGGTTGCCACTTACAGAAACTACGTAAAGTATTTTATGAGAAGGTGTCCCACATCCTCCAAAGGAGCCACAATTATTTTGGCATGTTGTACGGTGGCTCTGCTATCAGGTGTCACCCCGATACTGTTGGGTGATATCCAAATTCCGTCGCCTATCACATCAACAATACACAAATACCGTAGGATCACCCAGTACTGCCAAGTGTCATCCAATGCCATTTGGTGTCAACTAGTGCTTATGGTCACTTAATACTAGCGTGACACCCAGTACTGTCAATTGTCACCTCGAAAAGTTGTGTCTCTCCGATATCGTAAGAGTACCATCAGGAGTCATCTTACTTTTTCGGGTGTTATGTTTCGGATAACATGTTGTCGCGCATCCCGCTATGTCATCAGGTGTCCCGCAATGTCGTCGAATGTCACCCAAAGTCGTAAAACTTAAAACGTCGGTGGCAGTCCAATACCGTTAAGTATCACCTAACACAATCAGGTACCACCGAATCCTACCGGGTATCAGCCTTTGTCATCGTATGTCAACCAATACTATCATCAGGTGTCACTCCATTACGTTGGTGATCCTTCAATACAATCGGATCCCCTAATACTATCGGGTTTCACCCAACACTATTAGGTGTCACCTATTGCTATCGGATGTAATCTAACCTATCAGGTGTCACCAGACACTGGCGGGTGTTACCCAATGCCGTCGCGTGTCACCTAATGCCCTCGGGTTTCAATCGATGTTGTCAATGGGGATCGGCTAATACCATCGGACAACCCTATACTATCGGGTATCACCCAATATAGAAGGGTAGCACCCCGATATAGGAGAGGGGCACCACAATACCGTTGGGTGTCACTTAACACTATCGCGTGTCATCTTACACAACTTTCAGGTGTCACACTTATTAACATCATGTATCACACACACCCCGAATACAGTCGGGTGTCACCCCAATAGCGTTGGGTGTCCTCCACTACCATCGGGTAACATCCAATACGGTCGAATGTCACCTCAACACTGTCAGTTTAAAATTCCGCATGTCTACAGCATTTATTTATGCATAATAATACTTATCTAAACTGAAAGATCTCAAATTACATAAGTCCACTATTCCGAAATAAGTATCTCAAATTCTTTGTTTTTTAAAGACGTGGACACACCCACAATCATCCTGATTCCTGATTAGGTTTTTGTTAAAAACATTTACGTCGGAAAAAGTGAAAAAATCTACGTCATGTCCCTTATTTCTAAACCTGTTACTTGCCCCGCCCCACTCTCCTCGCTTCCTGCCACAAAAGTGACCCTGTTTGGCCGCCGAGTCAAGCCACATACTCACACTGTGTTATGATCTTCGTAACATTACCACGAAAAATATCGACAATATTGGCTTCGAAATCACAACACTATCTATACACGTGCCAATGTTAGACAAGGACGACTATTGCAATTTACGTAATGAGTGTGAAAAGGACTTTTCGAAACGACATCGTCGAACGCATTATTACTATTATTGCGCCCGATTTGATAACCAGTATAAACTGAGCTCCGATGCACTGGTTGTGGGTCTTATTTATAATTTTAAAATTTACTTACCGATGAAATGTTAAACCATCTTTTTGATAATTTGACGTCTTGGATGTCTTGCCACACCATTTTACCGCACAGGTAGCCATTTACACGTTTTTTGGGCACAAAATAATTTTCAAATATGAACACAACGTGTACACGCATATGGGTCGCAGACTTGGTTGACACTGATGTTTTTGATTCGTGCCGTTACTTCATAATATACTTCCGAAACCACTTATGTCTCGCGCGCGTTACCTAGTGTTAGTTGCCTGTTATTAGGTACCTATCTAGTGGGGGGGGGGTGGCCTGTGATAGTTATAGCGTGTTATACCGCATTTACACATTCGTGCGAATAACGAGGCGAATGACGAGGCGAATAACGAACACGCATGTGTATACCGCATTTACACATGCGTGTTCGTCATTCGCCTCGACACTCCACGAATATTCGTCGAAACATTCGTATACGAATGCTGTCGCGAACTACTGTTCACACATTCGTGGAGTGAATCATTTGAAATTCGCACACGAACATGGAGGACGTGAAAATAATCGCAGCGTGCGCGCTACAATGAAACGAGCTGAAATTATATAATTATTTAGATATCCTGCGTAAAAAAGTAAAAAAAAGCTATCGTCACAGACGATTTCTTTTTTGAGCATGTAAATTATTAAATTACTTTGAGAATAATTACTCATATAAATAATTCATTTTTTTTTTATTTATAGACTCACGCCTGTATCCCCGAAGGGGTAGGCAGAGGTTTAATATTACACCCACATTTCGCCATGAATTTTTAGGTCCCACGTAATAGGGGGCGGGCCTATTGCCGTACCGGGCACATTACCAGACTCCGTGCTGCTACTGAGAATTTCCTAACGGAAAAACCCAATAACACTTTGCCAGACCCGGGAATCGAACCCGAGACCTCCCAATCCCACGCGCACATTTATGCCGCGAGACCAACGAGGCAGTCATATCTTTTACCTACTATGTTTGTTGATAATCAATTTTGTTTTAGCCAAAGTATGTTTTTTTTTTATTTAATGTGCTTAATGGCAACCCCATACTAGCAGACGTACGGTTCCAAGCACTGTTTATCTTTCTGATGTTTTGGGTTCCAAATGAGCTCTTCTTTTTTAAATAGTTCAAGGAATTCTATAATTCGCGCTTCACTCCACTCCATTTTGACAACACGTCCAGTTGGGTCGGGCGCTAGCTGTCAACTGAATGCAGACGAATGTGTAAACAGTAAGTTCGTGTTCGCCATTCGTGCCCTTTGATTCGCGTCCGAAAAACCGCTCTCAACGCGAACACACGAATCACGAATCGAATCACGAGGCGAATAGCGAATGCAGTGTTTACACATGCGTGTTCGTTATTCGCCTCGTCATTCGCCTCGTTATTCGCGCGAATGTGTAAATGCGGTATAAACACTACATTCGTTATTCGCCTCGTGATTCGATTCGTGATTCGTGTGTTCGCGTTGAGAGCGGTTTTTCGGACGCGAATCAAATAAGTAAGTTATCTTAATATATAAAATCCTTGCGTTACTGACTGACTGACAGACACGCTACAGCCGAAACTATTGGGCGCAGGAAGCTGAAATTTGGCATGTATGTTTCTTGGGGACCGTAGGGGTGCACTAAGACGGGATTTCCCGAAATTCCCACGGGATCGGCCAAAATGGGTAAATTAAAAAAAATGCAGGCGTAGCTGCTGGCGTCCTCTAGTTAATTTATAAAGAAGGTGAAATATGTCGTGATCTAATATTGTATTTTATAACATCTTATGTACCATATTTCTTGCAAGTAAATAAATGAATGAATGAATGAATCGATGGACATTAAACATAAGATTTGAATTTGTGAAAATTTGAGCAAACAAAATGAAAATTAATTCATTTTTAGCACGTTAATATAATAATTTTCAGGTAAAACTTTAAGGCCCTTGGAACGCTCCAGTCTTGTTTCTGGTGTTTATAATTAGCAAAAAAATTGGATATTAGATTTATTCTGTGATATTAGGAACCTTTTTAGTTTTTTTTTTATTTCTTTTTCAATTTGGCATTCGTACAACATTCAAACATTTTGTTCGATTTTTTTATTGAATAGGCATAATACATGGCATAATAGGACATAAAATGTGGTATCATTATTTTTAGAAGTGACAATAGTGACATTAGCTTATGTCAGTTTATTAGGTACTTGTTTTGAAGTTTGTTGTTGTTGTAATTGTTGTCGTGTTAAAATATGGTTAAAATATTCTCTTTTCGCTCCGCTCGTTGTCTGGGTTAGCTGTTCTTGTGTTTCATTGTGGTTTTTTAGATTTGAGTTTTGAGAATCCGACTTGGCATTATTTATTATACGGACTTTTCTCAAGACGACATTTAAGTATATTTTTTGTAAGACTGCTCGCGTTACCCGGACTCCGATAAATATTCCTCATTATAATTATTTGTCTTGGTTAATTAATGCACTTGTGGTTGCGTATTTCGGTTTCGGTTAGTTTTGTATTGTGGTCTAATAGTATCGTTAAAACTACACAAAATGACTAAATGCTCGTATGTGAACTGCAACAATAGAAGCAACGATGTGTCAATGTTTCGTTTCCCGAGTCGACATCCCCGTCGCCTTGAAATTTGGCTGAATAGATGTGGTAAATTGCCAAATTATATTTTGTAGTAGTTCGCAGTAATTTTGTAACAAAAACGACGTAGGTATATACACGCATTGTGGTTTAAGTAAATTCATAACGATAAAACTAATGTGCACAAAGAACAATTATAATTTTAACATTATGACCATAGGTACCTATGTATCTACTATTTTGTATTTATATAAAATAAATAATAAATAAATAACTTAGGATACTTACTACACGTCATAATTATGTATAGACCTAGCCCTAACTAAGCAAACCTTGTACTATGGGTAGGTACTAGAGAACAATATAAATACTTAAGTATATAGAGAAATAAATACATATTTAAAGCAATCATCATCAAACTTTGAATTTAAAATATGGCGACAGATCATAAAATATTCTATGCTTCTGTCATTTTTCTTTCTTTTTTTTTCTACTACTTAGCAATCTGTTATTCAACAATGAGCTAATCAGTTGTTTTAATTTGAAGTTAGAATCCTTTTTATCATTTAAAAAAATATATTTTTATTTCAGGTAACAAGACCATTGCTCATTTATCCAGGGAAGCACTGCACAATAAGTACTTATGCATTATGCATTTTGACATCAAGTTTATTCGAAATGTAACTGGCCAAAGAAAGAGATTGTCAATTTTAGCGGTGCCGAAACATTATGCAGGAGATGAACATTCAGGTCAGCATTCTCCAGTTCCATCAATGTCACAGGGTAGGTGTTTCAGTTAGTGATGTAATTTCATCCCTATTGAGTCATCATCCTCTTAGTGTTATCCCAGTTTCAATCTGGGTCCGATTACCAGTCTAACTGGATTTGGTTGAATATTAGCTTTTTCACAGAGCAACTGCCTGTCTGACCACTGCAACCCAAAGGGATAGGGGTATTCCATGGTTTAGACCACTGTCAGTTTATTTAGAAGGTACTGATGCCCCTGATTATATAATGACTGTCAAAGATCTTCATAACAACCAGGACTGATGGCTTAACATGCACTCCGCGGCACAGGACAAGCGATAATTAACAATTGAAAATATACATAACTCCGAAAAGTCATATGTGTGCGCCGTCAATTCGAACCCTCTACCCTACATGGCAGTCTGTTGGTATCTCCACTAGGCTCTCGCTGCCTTTTGAGCCATATTAAGTATACTAGATTAATTAACATTGAAATATGGTACATGTGTTTCTGCAATTTATTCAAGGAGTTTCATTTATGGAAACTTTTATTTCACAAAAACCTTTTCTGAACCTATTATGTCACTCACTCACTTAATTAATAGAAGCGTTAATGTTAGTTTAGGTACTTTTTATAACAATATCACAAAAACATTTCCTCTGAGAAAACCATTTTATATGATAAGAATATTCGATGAAATGCGTAATAGTTGGTGTCAAACAAACAAATTAATTAATGGGGGTCTTTTGAAATTATGCTCACTGTGCAGCAGCACTGAGCCATCGGGTCCAGAAACCTGTCAAAATTGTCGAAGACCCTATATTTCCGTACGTGTGTGTTTGTTTGTATTATGTGTCTGTACATATCTGTCAGCTGTTTGGACTTGACCAGAGCCGACCTGACGGTGGTAGAAGAACTATCAAACACCCCATATATACCAATGTACTCTGTGATCAAACACCCTCATTACGTTAACA